>CAUYRT010027094.1:0-24408 GCA_963574885.1 Lepilemur ruficaudatus | reverse complement strand
GCCTCAGCCTCCCAGAGTACTAGGATTACAAGCATGAGCTACTGTGCCAGGCCACACATGGACAGTCTTTTAGTCATTAACACAAACTGGTAGAGGGAGAAAAAGCAAATATTCTCCATTTAAGCTTAAAATTTGGATTTGGTTGATTTTTTTCCATCTTCCACTATAAACTGAAATGGATACATTTATTTGTCAACTATTTAAGGAATGCTTACTATAAAAACGCAAAATACTTCCAGATAACTACTACTGAGATATGAAAGTATATTATAAAATACATATAACAGTAATCATTTGTTAAATGTCTATATATATCAGGCATGGTGATGGGTGCTTTACATGCATTAACTCGAATCTTTTTTTTTTTTTTTTTTTGAGACAGAGTCTCACTCTGTTGCCCAGGCTAGAGTGCCGTGGCATCAGCCTAGCTCACAGCAACCTCAAACTCCTGGGCTCAAGGGATCCTTCTGCCTCAGCCTCCCCAGTAGCTAGGACTATAGGCATGCGCCACCATGCCCGGCTAATTTTTTATATACACTTTTAGTTGGCCAATTAATTTCTTTCTATTTTAGTGGAGACGGGGGTCTCACTCTTGCTCGGGCTGGTCTCGAACTCCTGACCTTGAGCGATCCGCCCGCCTCGGCCTCTCAGAGTGCTAGGATTACAGGCGTGAGCCACCGCGCCCGGCCCATTAACTCGAATCTTGACAAAAACCCTACAAGACTGGTACTGTCAATGTTTCCCAAATGAGGAAACTGAAGCCAAATGTGGCTACGTAACTTGTACAAGCCATAACAACAAAAACAGCAAGACCATGTAGGTCTGTTTGTACCCAAAGTCCTTCCAGAAGAAAATTTGTTCTTTCTTGATTCCCATCACCCTCACAGCTAAACTACCCTCCCTCCCAACCTGCTTGTAAGTAGTAAACTGCGGCAAAATTTGTATTTTTAAGACCAAACTTCATAGCTAAAATGTGCATTAGAAAGAAACTAAAATAACTCTCCATTAAGACCTAATTATCTAAAGCAAGGATGGAAAAAAATATATTTTTAAATTAAAAAAATACAAAAAAGAACTAATGGGCTGCTTAGAAAAAAAGCAATTTTTTTTACAAAAGTAGAACCTAAAAGGCATAATTAAAATTCTAGAGGTTGTTTGCTTAGAAGGAAACATTTTCCATTTCAATCAGTTTTGTTTTTTAAAATCTACCATCTAACAAAAGAGCTCCTTTGTCCCTGATGGTGTTATTCACAGTCGACATGAAATAATTTTCTTTAATTGTACCAATTACATTTTTCCATCACCAGGCTGTTGACATGTTAAAATGGATGAATGTTCACCAGAATTGTTATGTCAAAAGAAAGCAGTGACAGCAAAATTACTCTAGCCAAATACCTGGTTTGCAAAAGCCTGGAAATAAAGAAAGAATAAGTTTAAGTTGTATATGTATAATATTACCAATTCATCCATTTTACTGTGTATAGGAGAATCCCCAAATAATTTATACCATAAGTTCCCACATTCCTGCACTTTCGCCCATAATAGAAATTAAAAGGGAGTTTATTTCTAGACCTCCTGCACTTAGGATGAAGGAAAAGACACAATAAGAATGCAAATGCATGAATCAATTACTTTATCATATCCTCTGGAGAAAATATGAAATTAATTCATATGATCCAAGACAGATAATTATTTACCATTTACTTAAACAAACTTGGCCCAAAACTCATAATGCATAAAGAAATAAAAGTTCTAACTTAGAACCCAAATCTCTCCTCCTAAAATTAAAATAATAGCAGCTTATACTTTAAGTACTTTAGATCAAGGGCTGGTAACTATCTCACAGACAAGGGGTACAAGAGGGTCCTACTCAAAAAGACTTCCTACACACATTTCAACTAAAGGTTCTTTCAGGTTAATAAGCTCCTCTTGGGAAAAAAAAAAGGAATTAACTCTTGGCGGATGTCTGGTAGACACACATGCCTCTCAGTGAACTACGTCAATCAGCAAAGATTAGCTAAGATTTAGCCATTGCTGAGCAGGAGGGAGAAAGGAGAATAAGCAATTTTGAAGTATGGGTCACTTTTCAGAGAAAGGATTTGCATGGGCCACCAAAGTGGAAAGCATTCATGAGATAAGAAGGAGGGGGTATCCAGAAGAAAAGGGGATGAAACAAGCGTAATGAACTTGGCCTTCTTGCCACTACCTCATGACTTGTACATGCCCCATTTAAAGCAAGTGTGACGATTTGTTTACATGACTGTCCAACTGACAATCAGTTTCTTGAGAACAAGCATTCCATCTTTCTATTCCTCTATAAAGCCTAACCCAAGACATTGAATGACAACCTCCCAAAGTATTATCTGAACCTCCCTCTCTGAAAAAAGCTATCCTTATTAGATAAAGCTGACAACCCCTTTGGGTTTCATCCTGAGAATTGGTAGACAGGCACCTCCTTAATGGATGGCTCAGTCCCCACATGGTCCATGAGCCTGTAGGTGGCAGCCACAAATAATGCTGTTGTTTCCAGTCCTTCTTCAAATTGGAGATACACGTTCCCCAGCTCATCCAGGCGAGCAACAAGGTCCTGTCATAACAAAACAGAAGCATGTTGGATGTCAAGTGATAGCAGAAATGAGATGCACAAACCACTGTCAACCCCAGTGCAGACACAATTTTGAGAAATCTCTTACTCTAAATATTGGAGGACCATCTCAGTCACTTAGTACTTTCTCAAAAAAGCTGCTTAGGCAGAGAGTGAAGTATATCACATAGACATCTGAAGAGAACAGTATCTTTTGCAGCTCTGAGGGTGCTCCTTCCTTGGCCCCTTGTATTATGCCCAAGCACAGAGCTCATGGCGCTGAAGGCACCAGCTGCTCTGGGCAGAAGGCCCATGGGCCAGGCTGCAGTGCACCCAGGAAGCATCATGATGCAGACAGAGTCCACGACCATCTATTTGGATACAACCTACAAAGCATAGCATTTCCCTTTCTTATTCAATGCTCTGAAAGATGAAGAGAGACATACTGCTCTCCTGGGCAACATGACCAGGCAGCTAATATGCCTGTGAAGCATCCGGTGATAATAATATCAGGACTTTCACTGGCTATGTATTTCAGGAGAGTGGCCCCCGAGGAGCAGGATCTCCTGGGCAAAGGAAACGACAGAGCAATAATAAAAACCACAGTGACCACTTCCCAAGCACTTATTGTATACCAGACACAAATATTTCCTTGGACATTTTGCTCTAATACAAAGAACATAAGTGTGCCATGGATATAAAAAGCCAGGCGCCAGGGCTCACACCTATAATCCTAGCACTCCTGGGAGGCCGAGGCAGGAGGATCATTTGAGCTCAGGAGATTGAGACCAGCCTTAGCAAGGGCAAGACCCCATGTCTCTACTAAAAATAAAAAAAATCAGCCAGGCATAGTGGCTCACACTTATAGTCCCAACTACTTGGGAGGCCAAGGCAAGAGGATTGCTTGAGCCCAGGAGTTTGAGGTTGCAGTGAGCTATGATACACCGCTGCACTCTAACTGGGGTGACAGAATGAGACACTGTCTCAAAAAAAAAAAAAAAAGAAAAGCAATGTAACTGGCTGTAACAAATCATGCAAGTCTATCTGCAAGACTATTCTACAGAGTGTCAAAGACAGGATCTATTTGTCAAAAGAGATTCACACCTCAATCTCCTCCACGATGTTCCTCAGGTCAGCCTGCTGGGACAGGTAGGATGCTGTCTGCAGAGCCTGGACCGTTCTGGAAGGTAAAAAGTAGAACCCTAATGAATGGCAAGTCTCCTTTCAACTATTCACCCCTTCTCATATCCAGACACCTTCACAAATATCCCGCTCTTGTTCTTTAGAAGTATAAGTTGGTCTTGGCCTTTAAGGAGTTTATTTATTAATATAATCTAGTTGGAGCAGATGTGAGAAGGACTGGAAAAAAACATCACAGCTTGAGAAGACAATCCAGGCAATAACACTGGCAATAAGAACTATGGGCACAGAAGAGAGAGGGAGCACAGGTTCACCACTGCCCACTCCCTCCAAATTGGTTTTGTTCCTAATAGCACCACATGTAGAATACCAAGACCAAGAATTAAATTTGTAAGAGATATACTCTTTGTGAGAACAGGATTCAACCAAGATGTACCTGGTTGTACGTTGCACAAGGCACTATGCTAGGCAGAATTTGGTGCCTGTGAATTTTCTATATTTCTTACTCCAAGACCAAAGAAATATTGTGGAATCTACATCTGTAGATTGTTAGGTAGAATTTGGAGCTGCTTTTCTGAAAACCAAAACAGCAATATGAAGAGGAAGCATTTGGTAAACATGCTGAATAGCTAATACTTGGGCTACCCTGCCTGGGACCTGAAAGTCACTCATCCTTTCAGCATTAATTAAGAGGAAAGGAACGGTGGACTTGTTCCAAAAGCAGAGTCTATTCTTTTTTTCTTTTCCTACCATTTATTTTTGATTATAAAAGTACATATTTGTACAAACAATACATTACCGAAGAAGTTAAAATTCCTGTTAACATCCACCCTTAAAAGATAACTGTCCTCCAATTTGTTTTTAACTTAATAATATATGTATACCTCTTTCCATGAGTACATATAAATGTACTTCATGCTTATTAACAACGACATAGTTACTGTCTAAATGTACCACAATTTACTCTCTTAATCTCCAGTTGATAAGCATTTGTTTTACTAGGTCATTCAATGCTACAACTGACAACCCTTATTCATATATACCATTTTCTAAAAATTTGAGGTGAAATTCACATAACAAAATTAACCACTTTAAGTTGAACAGTTCAGTGGCACTAACTACATTTGCAATGCTGTGCAACCACCACCTTGGTCTAGTTCCAAAATATTCCCATCAATCCAAAATAAAATCCCTCACCCATTAAGTGGTTTCTCCCCATTCTGTCTTCCCCCAGCCCCTGGCAGCCACCAAATCTATGTCCTGTCTCATGGATTTATCTATTCTGGATATTTCATATAAAATGGAATCCGACAATAAGTGACCGTTTGTGTCTGGCTTCTTTCACTAGCATATTTTCAAGGCTCATCCATGTCATATAGCATGTATCAGCACTTCATTCTTTTTTATGGCTTATTCATATATTTTTACCCATTTATGAACATACTTCTATAAGGTAAGCTTTTTAAGATGGATTATGATCAGTATGTATGCATAGTGTTTATTAGATTCTCTTCTTTTAACGCAGATAGATGATTTAGAAAATATAAATGGTGCTTTTCTGGGTGCAGAGGGGAAAGCTGAGGCCCCCTGGTGGTTAAACAGACTGCTGCTCAACCCCAGAATGGTTCCCTAATTCCTAAGAGATGACTGGGCCCTTGTGTAAACCCACCACTTACCAAGTCAGTGTGTCAGGGAATGGACAGCAAGAATCTGTCTGCTTATGCGCAGATTGTAACAGTTTAGAGTCCTTTCGTGGAAAACTAATCCCATTAAGATGACAAGTAGGAAAATGGAGGGCTCACAATTCACAGAGAGAGAAGCTCCAGAGTATTCCACAATTCCAATGGGATATTTGTTATAATGCACTTGAGAAAATGAAACCTGAATTTCTAAACAAGAGCAAAATCCCACATCTGCCCATGATACATGCTGAGCTCAGAAAAGGCTGTTAAAATAGCCTAGAAAGAACTTTTCAATTAAGATATCATTTTTCTCTTCTTCGGAATGAGTGAGTGCCACACTAGTAACAATCTCATAAGTTTTAGAATGAAATTAATTCACTTAGCTTTAGAAAAGTTTTGTCACTGGCTTTAATTAGTTATTCCCCAGACAGCAATTTCTTTTTCTCTGTAGTACTATATTCAAGAAAACAGATCCTATCTTGCTAATATACAGCAGATGATTCAGAGAAATTGGTTTATGAGAGACCACAATGACATCTTTTCAGATGGTTCATTCAAACCCATAAATATTTTCTTTTTTCCATTCAAGTTTACAAACATATATTTCTCAGAATAAGTCCACTTAAATACAGAAGACCCATTTAGAAGAGTCCTAATTTATATCATATTTCCCTAAATAGGGCAAATTAGTAGTAATATTAGGCATCCCACCAGTTTGATCTTCACAGCAACCCTGAGAAAGATACCATTCTCTGGGTTTTACATATGAAAACTCCAGGTTTGGGGGGGATTAAACAGCTTGCTTACAGTCACAGAGGTTTTGAGTAGAAGAGTGTGGATTTGAACAAAGTTCTTTATGATCCAAAGCATGTATTCTTTCCACCTGAGGCTTTCTACAGGATAGTAGAAACAAAAAATACAGTTTTAGCTTTTATTAACTCTTTGTTGGGCACATACTATGTGCCAGGCTCTATGAGCACTACAAATAAGGAAGCTTATAATCTAATACGGAAATAATTACAACTCAGTGAAGAAAGTAATCAGCTAAGAAAGAGATCTAAGAAAGAAATGATCTAGAAAAAGAACTCCATTTCCTGAATGCCCACTGTGGGGCTCTTCATATCTATAATCTCATTTAATCCTAACATTCACTGTATGATACAAGGACTATTGGTTCCATTGTACAGATGACGCTCAGAGAGGTTAGTAACTTGCCCAAAATCACACAGCAAAGAAGGAACACAGCTGGTGTTCACACCCAAGTCTGTCTGACTCCAAAGTGGATGTACTGCCTTTGTACTTCTTCCTGTTCTGGGGTTTTAAAGATTTTCCTGTTTGCTTGGAGGGAATGGGAAGGTTTTTTTGGTTCTTTTTTTGTTTTTTTTTTTGCAGAAGGTGGCACCAGAGGAGTAAGGCACTGACAGGGACATCATGACATGAGATAGTGGTGAATGGGGAAGCATTCCCCACAGAGATTACAAGCAGAGATCAAAATATGTGGCCTAGGCCGGGCGCGGTGGCTCACGCCTGTAGTCCTAGCACTCTGGGAGGCCGAGGCGGGTGGATTGCTCAAGGTCAGGAGTTCCAAACCAGCCTGAGCAAGAGCAGGACCCCGTCTCTACTAAAAATAGAAAGAAATTAATTGGCCAACTAAAAATATATAGAAAAAATTAGCCGGGCATGGTGGCGCATGCCTATAGTCCCAGCTACTCAGGAGGCTAAGGCAGAAGGATTGCTTGAGCCCACGAGTTTGAGGTTGCTGTGAGCTAGGCTGATGCCACGGCACTCGAGCCCGGGCAACAGAGCGAGACTCTGTCTCAATTAAAAAAAAAAAAAGAAGAAGACATGGTCAGAAACATGTTCCTATTGACAGCAGTTGGGTTGGGCAGTTGCCAACGTTTCAGGCATCCACTGGGGGTCTTGGAACATACCTCCCTTGGATAAGGGGGGCACTACTGTATATCTAAAGTAGTAAAATCTTAAAAGTGAAATTGCTGGTTCAATCACATTAGATCTGCATTTCAAAGTTCAATAAATTTTGCTGAATTGCCTTCCATAGAGGTTGTACAGTTTATACTTCTACCAGCAATGTATGAAATGCCTTTTTCCTCACATCATAGCAACATAGTTCATCAAATATTTTTGATATTTCTTAACATAATAGGTAAAAAGTGTTATTGCGATAGCATCTTAAAAATCCACTTTAAGTTATGATTTATATGCAATAACATGTTCTTATTTTAAGTGTACATTTTGATGACTTCTGACATACGTATAGACCCTTGGTATCATAGCTGCCATTTAGATGTACAGTACTTTCATTGTTCCCCAAAGTTCCCTTTGTCCATCAATCTCCTAGCTTCCTTCCCCTCCAAACTCCTGGCTCCAGGCAAGCAGTGATGTGCTTTCTTTTAATACAGATTAGATTTTTCTTTTCTAGAGATTCATAAAAAATGGAAGTATACAGTATATATACTTCTGTGTCTGGCATTTTATTTTTGAGATTCATTGATGTATGTCTCAATACTTCATTCCATTTTTATTGTTGAGTATTCCTCGTTTGTATGGTTATACCACAGTTTGTTTATTTGCCTGTTGATAAACATTTGGTTTCTTTCCCTTTTTTGGCTATAATGAATAAGGCTAGATGAAAATATCTTTGTATGGACATATGTTTTCATTTCTTTAGAGCAAATACATAGTTTTTCTTTGGGATAATTTTGTCTTTAGAATTCAAATTTACAAATTCTTCATATTCTCTGAGTACTAATCCTTTGTTGTATTCTAAATTTCTCCCAATCTGTCTCTTTCTGGTATCATTTTCATATAGAGATATGCAGTCCAATACAGCAGCCACTAATTTAAATTAAATATAAGTTTAATTAATATTAAATAGAATTATAAGTTCAGTTTCTCAGGAGCCACATGTGGCTAGTGGCTACTGTGTTGGACAGTGCTGATATAGGACATTCCTATCACAGAAAGTTCTGTTGCATAGTCCTGATATAAAAGGTTTTAAATCTCAGTCAAGTTTATCATAATTTTTCATTATAGACTGTGATTTTTGAGTCTTTTATTAAGAAAGCCATTAGAACTCTAGAGGTACTTTCTTATGTTTTATTTTAAACATTTTGCTTTTCACATTAGGTCTTAGAATCTATCTGGAATTTATTTTTATGAATGATAATTGATGTGAGGCTGAGATCTGACTTTATTTTTTTCTATATGGATTTTTATTTCAGCACCCTTATTTTAATAGTTTATCCATTTTCTTTTTTCTATTTTTTTTTTTTTTTTGAGACAGAGTCTCACTCTTGCCCAGGATAGAGTGCTGTGGCATCAGCCTAGCTCACAGCAACCTCAGAGTCCTGGGCTCAAGCAATCCTCCTGCCTCAGCCTCCCAAGCAGCTGGAACTACAGGCATGCACCACCATGCCCAGCTAATTTTTTCTATATATTTTTAGTTGGCCAATTAATTTCTTTCTATTTTTAGTAGAGATGGGGTCTCGCTCTTGCTCAGGCTAATTTTGAACTCCTGACCTTGAGCGATCCAAGCGCCTTTGCCTCCCAGAGTGCTAGGATTACAGGCGTGAGCCACCATGCCCGGCCAGTTTATCCATTTTCTTTTGAAATGTAATGCCTCCTTTGCCATTTGCCAAGTTCTGATGTATGTGTGATTCTCCTTGGTGGGGCATTTTTTAAAATTTTTTTTGGTATTTTCTATTTCTCCCCTGTTTACCATATCTATATGGCAAGACCAGATTGTTTTAATTACTATGGTTTTTATAACTATTTTTGGTATCTACTTGACAAGTCCTTATTCTTATTTTTCTTCTTAGAACTGACTTGCCTATTGTTTTCCTTTTTTTGTATTTTTAGAAATTGATATGTAATAGTTGTACATACTGATTATTTTTTCTTATCCTTTGTTCTTTCATTTTGAATTTGGGATCGAGTTTTGTCAAGTGTCATTAAAAAATCTGTTCGGATTTTGTTTGGAATTGCATGGAATTTATAGGTTAATTTGGTGAGAATTAGTGTTTTTATGCTGTTGAGTCTGACAGTCTTTTTATTCAGTTCTTCTATTATGTCCTTCACTAATATTTAATCATTTTGCCCTTACAGTTGAAGCACATTTTTATTAGACTTTTTATTGTTTGGTCATGCTAAAACTCTCATTTAGTATTTTATTAAGAATTTTTATTCATAAATGAGACTGTTGTATACTTTTCTTGAGTTGCCTTGGTGATGTTTTGGTATCAAGGTTATGCTATCCCCATTAAGTGAGTTGGGCAGCTTACTTTCCATCTTTATGTTTTTGAAACAGTTGATATTTGAGATTTCTAGAAAATTCTAAATGTGTTTTTCAGCTTGCAAGCAGTACTTTGAAAAGTATCCAGGAGACCATGAACTCCTTTGGGAGGTTGAAGGTGTTGGACACTGGTACCAGCGAATACCAGTCACCAGAGCGTTACAGAGAGAAATACTTAAATTTCCAGGTAAGAATGTTTTCAATTTGAATGCAAGTCCAGTTTAAAAAGCAGTGGCTAATAATGATTGTGACTTACAGTCCAGAGTAGTGTTGTATTATAATGTAATCTTTATAGTAACAGACCCTTTTGTCTAAAGTTTGAATTTTTATTACGTATTAACTTTGGAGTCACTAATAAGGAGACCTCGAATAGCCCGCTTGAATGTAACAGCCCAATAGGAATTGGTGGGTAAGAAATAAAGGCATTACTAAAACAGCATAGAATAGGCATCAGGGTATCCAAGGTAGCACCTACTCTCATGCATCTCTCCCCAAAGTCACTAAGTCCTTATAACTATTTAACACTCTGTATAGTGGCAAGGTTTCATTATAAGATATTGGTGAGGGAATATCTCAAACCTAGGCATTCTATAGCATTCTGTCCTCGGTGCTATTTAGAGCTTTTGTGAAAATCACTACAAACAATGTTACAGTTAAAACCAAATACTGATTGGGTTACAATTTTTAAAATTCTTCTATACACAGCAGTTTCTCAAATTGAACCTAAAAGACCTATGTCTGGAGAATATGATCCTTCACCTGTTCCAGAGTATGCAGCAGGAGCTGAAGACAGTCAGTCTAGTGAGATTCCTCTAACTGTAGGTACACTGTATGTTTGTTGTAGGAAATAATAATTTTTGTGTTTTTTAAAAATAGGTTGAGTTTATATTTAAGTTTTAAATGTTACAGTTTATTCAATAAGCGTCTGTAATTTCTATTTGTTAGTTTTTCTGGCATCTTCTGTTAATTAATTATTAAAGACTTAATTTTCTTAGAAAATAATTTTAATGATAATGATATTAAAAGATAATGATAATGGTATTAAAAGATAAAGGTATTTTAGAATATACATAAAATAATATAGGAGAAAATAAAAACCTGTAATCCTACTATTCAGATATAGTCACTGATAACATTTTGGTATATGTATTTAATATTATATATTATAAAGCATGTATCTGTACACTTTATTTTTGTTTTTATTGTTTTCAGCTGCTTCTGCTTTTCTCAGTTAATATAATATTGGTAGCATTTTTCTATGGCATTACTGTTTTAAAACATGATTGTTAAATAGCACACTATTACCTATTTTATGTAAATGCCATCATTTATTTCCTTAACATAGGATACTTAAATTTTTTACATTTTTAAGTGGTGCAGAAACAAACACATTTATACACGATTCTTTGTGCATATGTAATTATTTCTCTGCACATATACATTAGTTTCTTGCAGTGGAATTGTTAGTAGGTCAAAGATTATGAGGTTATTGCAGAAAGTGTGAGTGTGTATATGCTAGGTCTTTGTAGAATTCAGTGCACTTTGCAAATACCAGGTATTCTGAAAGTAGACAGGCAGGTCCCGTTAGTGAAATCCATAGGACTTACCAGGTCCTTTTCTAGAGCTGATGTTATGTGGTACTTGATATTACCAAAAATACGAGGCCATTAATGGGATTCTAGAAATCTATTTTTATTCAAGGTTTTGTTGTGATGGCGTTTATTACAGCTGTATTTTTGTATATACCTATGTAAGCTTATTCGTAGTGAGTGTAAATATGCCTATGTAAATGCATAGGCATTTCAGAGATAAGTACTTTGGAGAATTATTTGTGCTTTTATTTTATGTTTTAATTAGCATGAGAGTTGACTATATTTGAATGAAAAAATTAAAACATTTTTAAGAATAACAATATAATTATATATAAAAAGTTAGATTTTTTTGTTTTTATTTTTCTACATTTGGAACTTCACACTTCAGAATAAGCCCCTGTTGTTCTATTACAGCCCAGATTCCTCAGATATACAGAGATTCATTTAGTATTGGCCAGATATCATAAAATCAAGGAAAATAGAAAATCTGTTCTTCCCATCATGTAATGAGGGTAATAATTTACTTTAACATTAAGGCAAATAATTTTAAATGTGTCATTTCAGTGAGGATGTATTATAGTGGCACCATTTTATCAGGTTGACAGCATAAATAAGATTAGAGTTTAGAATCTAACCTAATTAAATTAAATTAGATTTTAGGGCCTAACCTAATTAAATTAGATTTCAGAAATTCATATTCTTCACATTACTTTAATGTTTTAATAGTTCAAGGAAAATGTTTATTTCTCAGATTAAATGATTTACTTTATGGTCTTCTTTTTTTTTTATATCATCTCTATTGCTCACAGAATTATGAGCAATTATGTGTCTTTTTATCAGTAACCACAGGAGGAAGTAGTTTGTAGTTTGTTTATTTCAACTACATGATTTATTTTTTAGGTAATGATGGTATTTTTATCTGCTTTTTCCTAAAACATGTATTTCTCTTATGATACTTTTTTGTGCCGTTTATTTATTCATCTTTATATCTTATCTGTTTCTAGTTGAACTACAGGCTTCTTGAAGATAAGATTTTTGTAGTATCATCTGTCACAGTTGCTCCGTCATTTGTGTTCTATACATAGAGTTTGTCGAAGTTTATGTGCCTACCATATGCAAGGGTTTTAGTAATTCTATAATGGATGGATGGTGGTTTATATAATAAAGTAGATGCTGTGGCAAACACTGGGCATACAGATATGGTTCTTATACACATGGGAGAACTAGATGGTTCATTGTTGGAAACAGATACGTAAATAAATATGCTATAGGATGATAATTGTCTTAATTATTATAGCAAGTGATGGGAGGCTCATAGCAGATTATGACTTTTAAAGGGTAGGAGTTCTGTGACAAGAGTTGTCAGGGCACTCCAGAGGATAGCATATAAAAAAAATTACAGAGACGTGAAAGGAAAGGGCATGTTTGATATGAAAGAGGAATGTGGTATTGAAGAGGTTGAGAGTTTGTATTCTAGGCAATGATAGATCATTAAAGTTTTTTTTTTTTTTTCAAAGCAAGGGAGTGGCACGATTTGTGATTTGGAAGTATCACTCTGTCATCAGAGTGGAAGGGATTAGATGGGGTGTAATTAGAGAGATACCAGTGAGGAGGCTGTTGGAATAGTTGAGGTTAAAGATAATAAAGGCCTGAACTAAAGAAATGGCAATACAAAGGACAGAGCAGTTTTGAGAGATTCTTCAATTAAAATTGACAGGCTTTGTGATTGATTAAATGAGGGATAGGAAGAAATCATTACTGCCTCACTGGTTTCTGGCTGGAATGACTGACTGAATTGTTATTGCCATTTAACCAAGATAATATTGGGGAAAGATAAAGTTTATTTTGGGAAAGGTTAGATGTGAAATTGGGTGGGACACCTGCTGGGAGACGTTTCATTAGAAATAGAGCTTTGAAAATCAGGAAGTTAGGGAGCTTAAGATATATATTTGGATTCATCAGCAAATAGATGTTGAAGTTAAGTTGGTAGGTTAAAAAGTAAAGGGAGAATATATGGACTGAACAGAGAAGGTGGCTGAGGACAGAACACTAGGACACGCCTGTATATCCCACTGTAACCTATTGGATGGCTTGCATATGTTCTTAGCCTTATCATTAACTGATGCTTTGTTTTTAAGTAAATTTTCATAGCAAAAAGTGTTACTTGAAAAACATTTTAAAAGTTTTTCTTTGAAGCTGTGAATGAAACAGATTGACAGGTAGAAAAAAATAGTCTAAAACCTTGGGTTTTAATCTATATCTCTATTTTAGATTGATTCTCTAAAAGATGCCTTTGCAAGTACTTCTGAAGGTAAGAAATTCAGCTGATCTATCAGTAAGTGAGACATTTTGAATTAAGGCTGTGTGTGTGACTTATCCAGCTGTAAAATCTAGGTCTGGATTGTAATGCTACCACTGCCACTGATTTTGCTACGTGAACATTGAGTAAGCTATTGTAGCTCTCTTTTCCTCATTTCCTTACCTGTATCTGGGAGAGAATGTAAATGAAAATGCAAAAGCACTTCTGCAAAGCTCAAGGTAACATGGAAATGTGAGGAATGAATAGTTATTTTATAGTGTAGAAAAAGATAAATTATAAAATAATTTTCTTAGCCTGATGTAAGCGAGGGAAGGGCAAACCTGTACGATGGGAGGGGGGACATATGTAAACTAGCGTAGTTCTTGCATTTCTCTGTATTGTACTAGGTAATCCTTTGAATGCATAGTCAAGTTCAGTTTTGCCATTTTCTCCTCAGGTCATGATAAAACACCTGTTTCTACTCGTACTCGCAGTAGTCATCTAAAGCGGCCAAAGATTGGAAAACGGTTTCAGGACTCTGAGTTTGGTAGTTCTCAAGGTGAAGATGAAAAGACTCTCCAGACTTCACCTACAGCTTCAATCAACAAGTAAAGAATTGCTTATTTTACTCTCATTATTTTGTTTATTCTCATTTTCGTAGTATTTAGCATTTAAGGTAGAGGCTATTATTGCATTGTTTGTGTAGCAAATGACCTTGATGTAGAAGTTTGTATTTGAATTCTTCTATAAGATTACTGGTTATGTGCTTCCTAGTGGTGTTAACTTGATAGCGTTACAGGGAGAAGTTGTTAGTAAGAGAGTGGTATAAACTCACTATTTAATCTCGCATGTGTGAATATCCAGGAGAATATTCTAGTGATTATACTATCCCAAATGAGTCATTATCACTAACTTCTACTTTGATTTTTTAGTAATGCTGAAGTTTAGTCAATTTTTAAAATTTTTAAAATTTACTTTATTAATTGATTCATTTTACTGAGCCATTGGATATAATTTATAAGTTAGGGCTAACCACAACTAGTGCAGTCAATTTCTCTGGGAATTTAGTAGCCAAACTGAATCAACAGAATACTTGGGTCAATACTTTAGCCTTTAAGCCAGGAACGGTGGTGTGTGCCTATAATCCCAGCTACTTGGGAGGCTGAGGCAGGATGATTGCTGAAGGCCAGGGTTGAAGACCAGGCTGGGCAACATAGCAAGACCCTGTCTCTAAAAATAATAAAATAAATAAAATATATAAAATAAAATAAAAATCTTTATGCTCTGTCTTTTTTTGAATGTTAAGACAAGATTCTAAATTTTATAATAAAATTGGACTTCTGCTAATAGTTTTGCCAATTGTTCCTGAATCAACCGTGTAGTTAATTCATAACTTTGCCGTTTTAGCTGTCAAATTATTTTACCTAAAGTAGGGAATTCTGTAACTATGCTAATTTCATTATGTAAATAATTTTAAATTTGGGTACTTAAATATGTAAATGCCTTATTTTGGTGAAAAATTCATAGTGTTAAAGGCAAATATAAGTAAATATTTAAATCTAGTAATTTGCAAAAAGAGTTTACATAACTGGTTTTCTCACTGAGCAATATTTTGATGTAGTACCCTTTTTAGAAGGGAATACATCAATTCTGGAATTAATGTGGAATTTTGTTTACTTTTCATAAATAGAACAGTAAGACTAAATGCTTGAATATTTCCTCAGACACAGGAAGAACAAACATCATCTTTGCCCTTGAAGAACTGACTGCCTAGTGGTAAAGACAGACATTTATACAGTTAAGAGTACTGTAAGGTAGAGAATGCTGCGAATGCAGGGGAGAGACTGATTGGTTCTAATTGAGGGAATGGAGAGCTTTGGCATTTGGGCCAGGGCTTCAAAGATAAGTAGAAACTCAACAAACAGTTGGGAGAGAAGATTTTCTACTGTAAGGGTCCACACCAGGGCTGTCCAGTAGAACTTCCTGTGATGATGGCAACGTTTTGTATTTGCACTGCTCAGTATAGTAGCCGCTAGCCAGTGTGCCAAGTACTTGAAGAACTGAATTTTTTTTGAGACAGAGTCTCACTGTGTTGCCCGGGCTAGAGTGCCGTAGCATCAGTCTAGCTCACAGCATCCTCAAACTCCTGAGCTCAAGCGATCCTTCTGCCTCAGCCTCCTGAGTAGCTGGGACTACAGGCATGTGCTACCATGCCCGGCTAATTTTTTCTATATGTTTTTAGTTGGCCAATTAATTTGTTCCTATTTTTAGTAGAGATGGGGTCTTGCTCTTGCTCAGGCTGGTTTCAAACTCCTGACCTTGAGCGATCTGCCACTTGGGCCTCCCAGAGTGCTAGGATTACAGGCGTGAGCCACCGCGCCCAACCAAGAACTGAATTTTTTATTTTATTTAATTTTAATTAGTTTAAATGTAAAATAGTGACATGTGTCTTGTGGCTACTGTATTAGTAAAAGAATAACCTGAACAAAGCTTAGGAGGAATATTGATAAGGATAACTGATGTATAAGATTAGTAAAAATACAAGTGTCTGGTCATGCATGTTAGCCTTGAAAGGAGGTATACTTTATTGACTGAACTTACAGAGAACCAGCGGAAGTTTCTGAGCTGGACTTTCATAGGTATAGATAACGTGTATTAGAAAGTCAGCTCCGAAAGCTTTGAAGATGTACTGCAAATCTGAATATGAGTTGGGAAGAAGTTCCAGGGGTCCAGAGGGAATTGGGGCCTGAAGCAGGGCTGTGAAAATGGGAATAGAAAGTTAGGGATATGTTTGAAAAGCATTTGGGGGTTGAACTAAACCATATAAATTTTTGTTTTTTGTTCTCGGTTTTTTTTTTTTTTTGGAGACAAGGTTTTGCTCTATTGCCCTGGCTAGAGTGCAGTGGTGTCATCATAGCTCACTGCAACCTCAAATTCCTGGGTTCAAGTGATCCTCCTGCCTCAGCCTCCCAAATAGCTGGGACTACAGGCATGCACCACCACACCCGGCTAATTTTACCATTTTTTGTAGAGATGGGGTCTCACTCAGGCTGGTCTTGAATTCCTGACTTCAAGTGATTCTCCCACCTCTGCCTCCCAGAGTGCTAGGATTACAGGCGTGAGCAACCTTGCCTGGCCTAAACCATATGATTTATTGTCCAAGCTGACATTTTTGAGAATGAAAGGGATGAATTATTAATAAATTATTATTAATTATGCCAGTATCCATAATTATGGACAAAAGTATAAACTGGTACTGTGCCAGGTAAACTGTGATATATGTTCATTTAATAGAATGAGATCCAATAAGATATGGATAGAATAAAAAGGAGGGTCTAGTTAATGTGATTGAGAAGGTGGTGATGTTATTAATTGAACCAGAGAACAAGGTGGGAAAGAGAACAAGTTTATAAGAGGATGAAGAGATTGGTTTTAAAATCTGAAGTTGTTAACTGAATATAGTTGATTCTTTAAAATATTACTTTGTTAAGAAAGGATTCCCGAAATTTTATATTCATCCTTAATAAAACAAGTAAGAATGGTTTTCTTCGGTTTTCTAGACTGGAGTCTACTGCACGCACATCAGAGAGCTCAGAAGAATTCTTGGAAGAGGAACGTGAACAGAGAGTGGTTGAATTTGAAGATGAAAGCAGTGATAAAGATGCACAGCCAGCACCAGAAACCCAGCCACACTTAGAGAAGCAAGATGGTAAAAAGGTGGGACTAAAATGAATGGAAGTAAACTAAATTTTAACTTCCTTAATTGTATTGTTAGGAAAATATGATGTATTGTAGAGTCTTAATAGAAATTGTGTTTAATGTTAAAAAGCACATATTTATTAAGCAAGATCAAGTACTAGAGTTGGGGAGAGGATAAAGTTACAAAATTTTAATTATATATTTCTGAATTTATAGAAGTTTGAGTTATATCAAAAATACAGTAGGGAATGTTTAAGTAGTAAGATCCTCCAGTGCATTTAAAATATAATTTGTGGAATTAAACACACTTAAGTACATAAATGATATGACCATAACTTCTACCTTATAGAACCAATTAGAATGCCTTCAGGTCCAACAAGCCTTCCATTGCACCCCTGTTTTGGTTTGAAGGATAGGAATTAGTTATCCAGAAAAAAAATAACTGACCACAATTGATCTTACAAATTCCTGGAAAAATAACTAAACTCTTTTTTTTTTTTTTTTTAATAAACCACTAGAAAACAGTGGTGGTATCTCAGCCCAGCCTGGGCAACATAGTGAGACCCTGTCCCTACAGAAAGTGTGGTGGCATGTGCCTGTAGTCCCACCTGAGGCAGGAGGATTGCTTGAGCCCAAGAGTTTGAGGTTCCAGTGAGCTGTGTTTGGGCCACTGTCCTCTAGCCTGGGCAACAGAGTAAAGACTTTGTCTCAAAAAAAATAAAAAAACAAATAAAATAAAATGAACACTAGAAAACAAATAGGCAAAAACCCTTTGTGACTAAGTAAACTCTTCATCTGGCTTGATTTCTGTAGCTTCACAAGTACTTATCTCTATCTTCTTTTTTCCTCCTCTCTATCCATTTCCTCTCCTTTCTGTCCTTTTTTTTTTCTTTAGTATCTTTAATCTTTTCCTCTCTACAGATGCCTTATTTCTTCTTTCATATGTACTTAAGTTTCTTGCAAAACCTTTTACTTGTTTGCCAAGTCCAGCCAGCTAGTGAATAAGTGAAACTTTATTACTGGTTTTATTTTCTTAAGTCACTCCTATTCAGCTCCTGCTTACTCTACTTCATGAAACTATTTTTTTTTTCTTTCTTTTTTTCTTTTTTTGAGACAGAGTCTCACTCTGTTGCCTGGGCTAGAGAGCTGTGGCATCAGCCTAGCTCACAGCAACCTCAAACTCCTGGGCTCAAGCGATCCTCCTGCCTCAGCCTCCCAGGTAGCTGGGACTATAGGCACGTGCCACCATGCCCGGCTAATTTTCTCTATTTTTTTAGTTTGGCTAATTTCTTTCTATTTATAGTAGAGACAGGGTCTTGCTCTTGCTCAGGCTGGTCTCGAACTCCTGAGCTCAAGCAATCCTTCAGCCTCGGCATCCCAGAGTGTTTAAAGGCGTGAGCCATGGTGCCCCATCCGAAACTAAATTTTTTAATGGCATTTTTCTTCTGTGGAAAATTGGGAACATGAAGAAAAGCACATTTTTAAAAAAATAGGATTTATATGCATCTAGATACATATGGAAATATATATTTGTGGCCTTTTCTGTCTTTTAAAAGCTTAAGATGATACTGTATATACTTCATACAACCTGTTTCATTCATCCAACCAGACATACACCAGTGACAACTTCCATTTTAATTTTGCTGGCTTTTTTTTTAAAACGTGGGTTGACTGCTCTCCCTTCCTCAGACTTCTCCAGTCCCCTGGCTTTATTACATGACTGTATATTGGTTTCTTGGTTTTTCTGTCTCTGAAGTTTTATTTATTTTTTTACTCTTCTTTCTGCTTTTTCCCCCTTATTGTGGACACTCTGAATAACTAATTTCTTGACTTTCTGATCTTTGGTTCATGCTCTCTTTTGAAAATACATCCAGTCTAATGTCTTCAGTTGTCTCTATGGGGATGATGAATAACTCTAGATTATCAATATTGATTCACACTAGTACCATAATGTCATTTGCCTTCTGAATATTTAGACAAACATTTGCTCTTATATTAAATTCAACAAAATCTCAAAATTCTTTCTTAGTATGGCTCAATCGATCATGATCATCCTACCTCCACTTCCTGAGTAGCTGGATTACAGGCATATGTTCTACCACAGCTGGCCAATTGTTAAAATTTTTTTTGTAGAGACAGGGTGTCATTGTGTTGTTCAAGCTGATCTTGAACTCCTGGCCTCAAGCCATCCTGCCATCTTGGCCTCCCAATTAAAAAAATTTTTTTTGTAGAGATTGTGTCTCACTATGTTGCCTAAGCTTGTCTTGAACTCCTGGCCCTACTTTCCTGTTTCTCATTCTTCCTTCTGTTCTCAAACCTAAAAGTTGAAGGACTTTTCTCTTTCATTGCTTCTTACTTTTAGTTACTCACAAAAATGTACATATTAATTTATAAATTTAATTTACATATTTCTCCCACTCTGGTCCTTTTAAGAGTTTTATTATAATTACTTTCTGTGTGCCATCTATTCTCTATGCCATCTGGTATATAATAAAGCATATTTTTGTAATAGAATATACATTTATTATAGAAAATTTTTATTTTAGGAAAAGTTTACTGTAGTTATTTTATTTTAGAAAATTTTATTATAGAAAAATAAAAGTCTCTGATTTCAACATCTCTTTTGGAAAATTATTCCCTATGTGTTAGGGGTCTTATATAATTCAGCCAAATATAGTTCTCAACTTTCTAGTGCATTAGTTTTCTAATTTTAATAATGGCAATAAAGTTCCCCTTAATTATTAGAATGTTACTAGTATCAACTAGAAATATTTGGCATTAAATTTAAGTAAATTGGTAAACATTAAAAGAATAATTTGAGAAATTGGAGGGCTTGTGTTAATCAAATTACATTTCTATATTTTAATAATATGATGCAAGGAGCCAGGATTATTCAGAAATGACTCTGGGTTGAGTGACAATGAGCTAGCTGAGATTGGGGCTCTTTTCCCCCAGCAGGAAGCAGCAGTCAAATTCAACTTCCCATGAGACAGGTAGTGCTTCCTCACTGTGGCAAGGTAAACTGCAACATCCCCAGGCCCCAAAGGTTCCAGGTGCTGAACAGATGGTGTTAAGTAAAGAGCAGGACTCCCTCTGGAGCCTTTGTACTGAAAAGGGTCTTCCCATGATTGCTCTAGAAGAAGGAAGAACAAGAAGCATGCTGGGTCTTTTCACTGAATTTCAGACCCACAAGTTTCTTTTCTTTTCCTGACTCTGCCTCATGAGTTTCCCCTTTTACCCCCAGTAAGACTCTCCTTAAACCCATACCTTATAACATAAATTTATCTTGAGTCCTGATGCTTGACAGGTAGGGACTGAGAAGAGACTTACTTTGCATGACAAATAAGTTTGTAATCGTGTCCTAATCTCTCCCCCTACCCACTATGTAGGAATCTGAATTAGAGCCTATGAATGGTGAGATAATGGATGATACTCTTAAGACCTCACTTATAACTGAAGAGGAGGACTCCACTAGTGAAGTTTTAGATGAAGAATTAAAATTACAGTCTTTTAATTCCAATGAAGACTCTACAAATCTTGTTCCACTGGTGGTAGAATCTTCAAAACCCCCTGAGGCTGATGCACCAGATAAGGTAAGGGAGAAATAACCTAATTTCTTGTAAAGTATGCCAATGTTGGTGATGTGGCAGGGGAGGGGGTGTAGTATATATATCTGCCTCCACCTTAAGATGTATAATCCTTCAGAAAGATTAACTTTTATGCTAGACTTGATAGTGTAAGAGAATGCAATTAGTAATATTTCATAAGTTCAAATTGTTATATTCATATCTGACTTACTTTGTAGACTTATGGAAATGCTTAGAAAAATGGATAAAGCATTATTTATCAAATATTTGAGTACCTATTGCTTACATAGTCTATGGCCAATACAGTAATTTTAATTTGCTTTAATTAGGGAGACAGATTAGATTATCAGAAAAAAAAACTCGGTGGAGGATTTTAAAATAAATTTAATTGTGTTACTTTTGAATATTCCAATTTATGGCTAAAACAGTATTGTGTAGCATTATTAATGTCTCACCTGAATAAATGAATAAAACTTCCGTCGCAATGAAACCATAGTCAAAATTAGTGGGGTGGCACAGTGTCAGGTCCCAAGGAGTACTTGGTTCTGGCTCCAACAATACCAGGAAACTGGAGACTTTGAGTTTGATTCATGGTTTTGAGGAATCTTAGTAAGAAGTTTACAGGGCCTTAAGTATACTATTTGAGGTAAAATAATTACTTTCATTATATGTTTAAGAACTTAGTGTACCAAAATTACCATGTTGAGACAATTTTGAAGAGATAGGGTTGTATTCAGAATATGTACATGAGTGACAAAAGTAATGAATACTGAATTATTTACATTGTAGTTCAGTGTCATTGCATATTAGTGTCTAATTTATTTTAGAATTATATTGCAAAAGTTTATTTGTTGACCAGGTTATTTATTTTCAGACCCCACGTGTAACTGACTCAGAAACGTTGATAGACGAAGGCCCATCTGATGAAAAGGGGCACACCGAGGAGAAACTGTCCCTAGTTTCGAGAAAGAAAGCACATCTTGGGAGTTCAGACAACGTTGCTACTATTTCAAATGAAGAACGACCTGACACTGGTTTTCCAAACTCTGTGATAGCTGAATTTTCTGAAGAACCGGTCTCTGAGAATTTATCACCCAACACTACTTCTTCATTGGAAGACCAGGGGGAGGAGGGGGTACCTGAGCCCCAGGAAACATCTACTCCTCTTCCTCAGAGTTCTTTGATAGAGGTTGAACTTGAGGATGTGCCATTTTCACAGAATGCGGGACAGAAGAACCAGTCAGAGGAGCAGTCTGAAGCATCTTCTGAGCAACTGGATCAATTTACCCAATCAGCAGAAAAAGTTGTGGATAGCAGCTCGGAGGAAATAGAAGTGGAAGTGCCTGTGGTAGACAGGCGGAATTTAAGAAGAAAGGCCAAAGGGCATAAAGGACCTGCTAAGAAGAAAGCCAAGCTGACCTGAATGAAGAAATGCAGATTATAAATCCTCTTCTTTGTAACATAATTGTTATTTTTAAAATATGTAACTAATAAACAGCATGGGACACAGGACAAAAATTTCCAAAATTTCAATTTGAACTTATTTACTATGCATTTTTTCCTCTTCCCTTTAGGACCTAAGATTCACCATTCTTTTTAATTTTTCAGGCTATTTTTTGTAAATGCAATTTTTTTATTTTTATTAACCATGTTTCAATTTTGGGAAACCAGATCATATTATATTTTCTTTAGCAGGTGAGACATCTGACCATTAATACTTCAAAAAGTATAATTAAAAAACTGAAAGTAGTAGGCTTTCCATTACTTGTAAGGATCACAGAAATCTTTTATACTAAGAGTTTTAATAGTAAAACTTGGTGAGGGTTCTAGAAGTTTTATCTTAAATATCAAAACTAATCACCATTTTTAAAAATGTAGACACGCCTAAACAAAAATAAGTGTCACTAAATTAGAATAAATAAAACTTCAAATAAATGAGAGCACAGAAACAGAAACTTACAGTCAAAGGTTTATGAAGATATTTTGGTTTTGGTCTCTTAATCCTAGTTGTAGATGCAGTTTCTTCCATTGACTTCAGTGTCTGTGGAAAGGTACACACAATCTGTTAATGGCTCATTCTTTCTATCATCGGATATTAACAGTACTAGTAGGGATTTAACTGTGGCATGTGGGCACTAATATAATTATTTAAAATTCCATTTCAGGTATTAGTTTGGTATGATTTTTTTCTATCTGCATATTTACAGATGCTTTACAAGCTTAAAAAGTACACTTTCAACAGTTAATGAGGTTAAACATCCCACTAATTTAATTTAGGGATGTAGTTTAACTTGGACTATCTGGTCCTGATCAGATAGATAAATTAAGCTGGAGATTATACATTTATCCCCACCCAGTTAACATCTGTACTTTGAAAGTATGAGGCTCCTTCCTAAGGTTTCTCCTTAATCCTGCCACTACCCTAATTCTAGAGTCTTATTTATATTCCCCTCAACTTTCATTCACTTCTCTAACTCTCAGAGTTGTTCCCCGGTCAGAAGATCATCATGCCTGCTGGCTTACACCCTTGATACTCATTTTCTGGGTAGGCTTGGAGCTGCACCCCACAATCTTAGACCTGGATGGCAGGAGTAAAGCTGCCCTAGGAGTTGTAGTTGCAAGAGCTTAAATCAAATTGGAAGTTTCAGTTGTCCCTTTGGTCTTGCTCACTCTTGATTTGTTCTGAGTACTGGTTGCAAGCTATTAGTAGTTTGTTATGTGTACATTGTGTTGCCATGGCAAAGGTCTTTGCCTAGGAAAATTTTAAAAACGAAATCCCTGAACTGTTAATTTCTGTATAGTAATTTATTTTAAAATGAACAAAATAGTTGTTCTTAGAATCCAAAGAGCATCTCAAAACAATCTTCTTCTTTGGAAGTATTAAATGTACTCAAATTTGCACTTAATTGGAGAATGTTTTGAGACGATTTAGGCTGTTTTTAAAATAGCTTGATCTTGATCCTTTATGTGAAAGAAATATGTTTTGACACTGTGTTTATTTGAGGTTCTAAGGATTGACATTGAAGGTTTATTCAGTCTGCAGGCAGGTGATGTCATGTCAATAAATTTTATTTTGAGATGTTGGTATTTTAGGAAGATCTAATGAGTCAACACCTTTAAGCAAGCAAAATAGTAAATCCTACTAATCATGTAAGATTTTGAACACTTGTATCCTTTGTATTTTTAAATTATTGGTCAGAGGTAAGCCAGATTATCTCATTCTAATTGAAAATTAGAGCACTTTGACCATTTACTTTTTTCGACAAATACTCATTAAGTGAAAGAATAAGTATGGCTAATACTAGTGAATCTTTCAAACGTTCATGCTGTTTTATATATTTTATGGGAAACTTTTGTTAATATTACAAATGGGGAAATAACTAAAGATTCCGTTAAGTAAATTCTTAACTTTTCCATTTTTCATTTCTTAGATTTAAAAACTTAACTTTTATATATTTTACTTTTTTATTTGGATTGCTCATTGTTCTGTTTAAAATATTTTCCTTTTTTTTT
>CAUYRT010027093.1:0-16553 GCA_963574885.1 Lepilemur ruficaudatus | reverse complement strand
ACCTCCTAGAAGAGAGAGTAGTTACTAATTTACTTACATGAGGAAAGTGTGCTGTCTTATTTGCTCGACTTACCAAAGTTCTCGGTCACTGCCGTAATCACAACCCTCGATGTGAACACCAGGACAGATGACGCCCACCCTTTGATGCGGTCGTATCCTCTGACATGGTACTCCCCGGCAGGAAGAGAAGGGACCATGCACCGGAGAACGGTGTGGTTAGCAGAGACACCCACACAGAGTGACATACCAATAAAAATGTCAACGTTTTCAGCCCCTGAGATCTGGGCCACTGCAAGGGTTAAGACATTATCGCTCTGAGAAATGGAGAGCAGTTCTGGGGTGAAGGCACGGCTGTAACCAATGACTCCCATGTGGAACAAAAGTCCATCTACCTCTATTTCCAGGGCGACAGAGCCATCCCCTGCAGGAACAATGCACTGGATGAGCTCGGTGCTGATGCTCATCGTCAGGCAGGCCTGCTGGCCGATGTAGACTGACGTGGTGTTCTGTCCTCTCAGGGCTGTGCCCTCTATGGCCAAGAGGCTTCCACCATGTATGCTGAAATTCTTGGGAAAATAATGAAATACTTGAGGCATAATGTAGAAGTACCTAGAACTGTTAGCAGAACAAGCATACCCATTTCTTGCATGAGAAACCGATAAGTAGTGGGGTCCTGGAATCAAGTCACTTATCCGGCATGCCATGTAGCTTGTATTAACGAAAGTCACATTGCAAGGAAGTTGATCATCCACAAACACCAGCAGCTCATCAGCCGTGGTGCCTAACCTCTGACCTCTAATCAGCACAGTTACCAGAGACCCACTGATGTTTGTGGTCACAGCGTCCACGACAGGAGTTGTCTCTCCCTGCATGAAAAGAGTGCAATTCCCCTGACACTCGCTGGTTAGCCCATTGACAAGGACTGTGACATTCAGGGTGAAGGAAGCTCCAGGCAAGGGGTCAACCACAGGGTTAACCTGGCAGAGAATGGTGTCATCTCCCAAACTCAAAATCACACAAGTAAAAGGACCTGAAAGGTCAACCTGAACTGACCTCCTTCGAGAGCTGAGAGCCAGCCCCCTCACGGTGAGTACCGTCCCCCCACACGCAGAGCCGTGTGTTGGGAAGATGGCCGTGATCCGAGGTGTCAGCACAAATTGCTGGGGCACGGCAGACAGATTAGCAAATCCCACCTGCTTCTGACGTACTTGGAGGGGAAGGATGCCTGCCTGCACCCCGTGAAGAGGAAAGGAGCACCCAGACAGGCTCACGTTGCTCTGGAAAGACTGTGTCTCGAGATCACAGGTCAAGCTCCCCAGAAGGACGACTGAGTTGGAAAGGTTACTTCCTTCCACATATAGCCTCAGGCTGCTATTTGTGATTTCTCCTCTCATGGCGGTCACCACTGGTGTTGCTGCCGCTTCATACGTGAAGGTGAAACCCTTCCCCACCAAGACTGGTGAAATTCCATGGGTGAAGGACACATTGCCAGCCCAGACCTCCACGGGGACTGAGACAGCAGGAGCATCTGCATCAGGTAGCTGGGGGGCCGGAGAGGTCTCACACCAGATGCTGACCTCCGTGAAGTTTACAATGTCACAGGTCTGATTGCCCACAAGCACCCAAACAGAAGCCAGGTCCCTGCCGAAGCCTGTTCCTGAGATGCTGAGGATGGTTCCACCTACAGTGTGAACATGGCAAACAAAAGTTAACAGCTGATATTTGCAACTAGGAGCTCACAGCACCTGTGCCATAAATCCCAGTGCAATTATGTGGCAGGTGGGGTGTGCGTTAGTGAAATCTCAATTATTTTGCCTCACCCTCACCAATGCTAAACTTGTGATCCTTTGGACAGGAATCAAATGAGGTAAAATTCTACATTGCAGTAAAATAATACAAATTGTTACAGAGGATGTTTATAATATTTAAGACAAACTTTTCAAGTACCTTTGTATATTCTAGAAACCACAATATTTTAATCAACTTATACACTAACAAAAAATCAAATTTCTTAGTTTTTTTGTCATCTTCTGTATTATGTAATCTATTTTTTTTATATTATGTAGAGTATATGTACATTGTTATACATACATTCAATATACACACTAATGAAACATCAAATTTGGTGAAGTCCTCTTCTATATTATTCTATATAATATTCCAATATTCCACATATTATATATTCCAATATATCTTATGTATTCTATAATATATTCTACATTCTATATGAGATATATATATATATACATATATATATATATATGAAACATGTCAAAAGCCATTCAATCACGCTGGTGAATTTGCTGCTATATTTACATACTTTGTCTTACTCTACAGTTGAGAGAAAAATCAAAGATCAAACCCCATCTTCAGAACAGGGGTTGGAGCAACATGACCCATACCACAGTCAAATCTGTGGTATAGCCAAGCAACTTTAAAAAGGGTTTTACTATGCTCAAAAAGGATAATGTGCTACTTTATACACTATCACAATGATTATTCACATGCCAATATATAGCTTTCAATTCTTTCTGAAAATGAACAGTTTGAGGGATTGCTCTATTTGTCTTGTCCTCACATTTCCCATACTGGTGTTTGCGTTTCTATTTCTGTGTCCTTAACCGGTATCGCTAGAGAAAAGACACTACAGATTCATTCCCACCCTCTTTGCACATGCAGTGTCTAAATGTCTAGCGCAGGAAACTCTTCCCTTGTTTTCCTGATATCCACTCTGGAGTGCTACCCATTAGATGTTCTATTCTCTTTTCATTAGACGAAGAAAATCAGGTAAATCTCCTTTTCATAAAAATTCTTTCATTTCCTGAGCAAAGGAATCACTGAGTTTTCACACCCTTTAAAATACACCACTCAGTTCCTGGAGCCTGAGAAAAGCTTCTTTCCTTCTGTCCCTGTTTCTGGCCTTGCCGGCTAATTAATTCAGGGGAAAAAATCTGAATATCCAGTGAACAGATTTTCTGGATAATTGATAACAGTCACGTCAGAGCCACTCACCCAGAAGGGACCCACAGCAAGGCTCGATGCTGAAAACTTCTGTGATGTACTGGATGTGGAGATCAACCCTACGGAAGATAAGGGGGTCGTTACGAAATAACTGAAAGAGTCAGAAAGAGAGAAAAGAAAGAGCAGAACAGAAGAGGTGTAATTATTTGGGGGAAGAAGAGTCTGTCTGTAGGGTCTCTAAGATTTGTTCAAATATTATGATTCTCATGTCTTTATCCTCTAACTTTACAAGAAAAAAAGGAAAGACTTAACTCAAAACTAGAATTCCCCAGCTGAATCGCTAGACCATCAAACTAACCTAAAATTAATGGCAAGTGGCCACCTTACCCCCGTGAGCGAATGCTGACTCCATTGACAGAGACGGAAACTCCGTGCAGGCCGGCGGGCAGCGCTGGCAGTGCCACCTGCAGGCCCCAAGTCGTCTGTGCACGAACCGGAGCGCAGGTACCACCGATGTGGACTTCCGCAGCCAGATCGGTATAGTTCACCAACGACGTCATTCCAATGAGGAGCGTCTCACCTCCTGCATCGAGATGAGTCCATTAGCCTCTGGAATATGGGTTTGTGGGCTCAACCACCTATTCGATTCTAAAACTGTGTTTGGGGATTAAACACATGGTCAGCCCTGTGCACAATACTCTAAGAGTTTTAATACCAACCTGTATTTCTCATGAAACGTCTAACAACTCTCTTTCACAGAGCTACAGCCTATAACCTCAAAGGCATTAAAAGCAAAATTGACAGGACAATTATACTCTAGAGACACAAACTTACTTCCATACAAAGGCAAATCGAGAAGCAGTTTGGAGAGCTAATGGTCTTCATAACCAGCAAAGAGCAACCCATCTCCTTTTTTTTTAACCTCCACTTTCTCACTGATAAAAGTCTAAAGCTCTATCTTCAGCATGCACTGAACCTTATTATAATGCCATACGTGCATAAAGTAGTTCAGAGTTTCAGAGCACTTTTCTATATGTTATGCCATTTGGTCTTCACACTGTCCTGATGATATACACGGGCAGTCCGTATGACTGGCATTTTGCATTTGAGGAAACTAAGGCTCAGCACCCAAAGCCTCATAGCTAATTAATGAAAAAGTCAACGCCTTACTCTTTTGCCTTGTATTTTAATACATTTTAGCTTAATTAGCAACTCCACTAAAATATTGTGTACTCTATTAACACTTTAATTTGGTTCCTTTTCATTCAAATATTTATTGAGTACCATGAAGAAGGTGCCTCAAAGGGGCAGAAAAATAAGTTAAATACAGACCCTGCTCTCAAAGAGGCCTCAAAGGTGATAAAATAGGTGACCAAACAGCTTCCATAGAAGACACACTATAAGTGAGGTGAAAATTAAGCACTGGGATTATTCAGATCAAAGCAACATTATGAACATCAGGAGAGGCCTTATGGGCAAAACAGTACTTGAAATGCAATTTAAAAGATAAATTCCAAGAGAAAGTGATAGACAAGAGGAGACTTATAATTTAATTCTAAAAATTTCACAGTTTTATGCAAATTTTTATAGCACTTTCTTATTCTTCATCATCCAGTGGCTTAGAGAGAAAAAAACAAAGAATGAGCTGACTTTCTAGAAGACAAAGTACACGTGGATACAGGTATGAACTCCATGGGGGTGGGCCAGGTTGATGGTCCCGTGGCTGAAGACCAAGAAAGCCAGTCCCGAGGGGTCTCTGCTGAACTCAGTGGACAGTGGAGACCTCCAAAGGCTTGTAAGCGAGAAAGGGACATGATTGAAGCTATTCTTCCAGTGTATAAAATAAACCCAACAGGCAGGAGAGAAGAAATTCAGTCTGTAGACAACTCGAGGCTTACTGAGGGCTAGAGATCAAGTGTGCAACAGCAGGAGTAGAAATAAACGTGCTTACTTTTCCTACACATCAGTGTGCCCACCGAGACACAGCTTGGAATAAAGCACCTCTAGCTTCTTCAGCCTCTAGCATTTGAGAACTACTATAGAGCTGGCGTCTATGGGATGCCACAGCCAATCAGATGAGGAGGAGAAAGAGGAGGCTTGAAAGAGACAAGTCCGAAAAGAGGAATGTGGTGTGGTGGGAAGACTGTCAATCTGCATTCACATCTTTGGCCTGCCCTTTAACTACCTCCGTGACTTTGGGTAACTTACTTTGTGCTCTCAAAGCCTTGGATTTTTTTCATCAATAAGATAGTAAGAAAGCCTATCCCTTGTGGTTTGCTGTAGGAATTAAGTTAACTATCTTGGGAAAGCATCTGGTACGGTACAGGACAGAAAAAGGCCTCATTTAATTTTACTTCCTTCTTCATTCTGCATGCCCTTTGCTTCTTCATGTCCTCCCAACCTCTCTCCACTGGGAAGACTGAAGCTTCAAGGTAGTGAGTTCAAGGGATTTCAAGGCTCATCAAGGAAAAAGACATGACCACAAGGTGGCAGCAGCACAAAAGGAGCTTTATTCAAGGGATGTTTTCACAGATGCACAGAGAAAGAGGAAGTCTCACAGGGACACCTTCCAGAGGCAACAGTATGAGGCCACCACCCAGAAGGGAAGGAAGGCAAGGGAACTCTGGAGGGGAGGGAGATCAGAGAGGGGGTTTCTGTGTGATGTCGCTAAGCAACCTGGTGGGTAGTCTTTGGGGTCAGAGAGCTCTAAAGGCATAAACAATTTTGGGTCTTTTATAGCCCCAGGGTTTATCTTACCTATGGCTGGCTGATGTTGTGTGCAGTTTTATGGGGTATGCAAAGTAGGCAGGCTCCAAGTGGCTAAAAATGTGCTCCTTTTGACTATATTTAAAACAACTGAATGCCTAAAAACTTAAATTTAGCATTGGTAGGCTTTTAAGCTAATGGGTCCCAGGATACTGTGAAGAAGTAAACAACACAGCATAGGGCCAATATGCAGGAGTCCATCTTTGGCTCATTCATATAACAGCCAGTATCTGGCAGAATGCTGGCCTTCACTTCAACAAAGCATTTATTGAGTGCTTACTCCATGTCAGTTCCTGGACTGAGTACTTTTACCCGCTTTATCTCCAATTTTTATGATTACCTTGAAAGAATTATTCCCACCTAACAAATGGAGAAACCAGAGATAAAGGAAATTAAATATCTTGCCTAAGGAGTATGTGAAATTAAACTAAATTTGGCCTGAGGCTGTCTCAGTACCTTGAATTCCTACCTAATGAATCGCAACCTAACTTAGTATTAATAATAAACAAACTGAAAACCTAATTTAGGATTATATTTTTTGCAACAACTAGCTGGGTTTCAGCTAATCACAGCAGTGGAGCATCAGCCAATCACAGGCTACCAATGAATCAGATCATACACAAATACAGCAGCAGGGAGCTGTAACCAATCAAGCTGTTTCTGGACCTCACTTCCATTTTCTGTCTATACATAATGCCTGTTCACGTTGCAGAGCTCAGCTCTCTGAACCTCTTCTGGTTCTGAAGGCTACCCAATGCGTGAGTTGTTCTTTGCTCGAATAAAGTCTGTTGAATTTAATTTGTTGAAAGCTTTTCCAGTTGTTTCTGAATGGGAAAAAAAAAAACACCACACTAATGGTCCTGCACATCAAATTCTGGATAGAGATGTGTAGCACTCCAACTTGAAAGAGACTTTCCCTATAGGCTACCACACTTTGTGGATTTTATAGCATGTTCTTCTCTATTCTGCCTGTAGAAAGATTAAAATGCAAGTGTACATTTTGAAAAGAATGCATTGTATTGTATGTATCAATAACATAAACTTCTTTGGCTCTTGGTCAATTTTCAAGCTAATCCTAGATGCCTCTGAGGCACTGATACAATGTATTTATTCTTTTCTTTACAGGTAGGAAATGTTGTTAGAAGCCAAAATCTGAATATGACATGGAGCTCCCTCCTCCCTTTTCTGCCTCGTTGAGAAGAATCTATACCACCAAGGAATTTTATACACTTTGGTGGCCTGAGGCAGAAAATTCTTCTTCTACACTATCTGAGCTGAATAATATTGAGAAGCTAAAGGACACTTCACTTTATTTATGTACTCTTGAGCTATGGAAAATGAAAATAGTACCATAAAAATTGAGTTCAGTCTTTTTAGGGGGCAAAATATGATGGCCTTATAATAATAAACCCTTAGATATGGCTACCAAAATCTCTCTGTTATCTGACATTCAATTAACCAGAAAGGGATGTTACCTGCTACTTTTCCAAATCTGCATGGTATGACATGATAATAAATTCTTATAATTCTATCTTGTCAAATCATCTGAATCATCAAAGAAAGATTAAATTATTTCATTTAGTTGGTACTAATAAATTCATTCTTTTTATACATAGTGTCAAGGGACAAGAATGCTTGGTTAATCAAAATATTCTCTTCTCTAATCATACTAAATAACTGCTACTATAGAAACTACTACCAAAAACAATATTTTACAGTTAACTATAAGTGGTTAAGTGCCTGGGATCTGCAAACAGACTGCCTGGGCTCAAATCTCAGCTCTGTTACTTACTAAAGGCAGCATCTTAGATAAGTTACTTACTATCTCTATTCTTTAGTTTCTGTATCTGTAAACTGAGGCTAATAATCCTATAAATTAGCAACAAAGATTAATCTAAAGCCTGTTATATGTCTATGGTATTATTATTGGCACAAACCAGGTGCTCAAGAAATATGTATTGAATTATTACCTTTGAATTCCCACATCTTTTTCATGATGGAAATGGTCCAATTTCATAAGAATGAACAGATATCAGGAGATTGATTCAATGATGGCTAAGATGAAAAAAAATTTCCTGGTTTTCAGGAAAGAACTTCAAAATATAATAAAATTCATAGGGCATTGACTGCCTTTTTTATAGGATTGATGGTCTAATAAGATCTTGCAGCATCATGTATTTTACCTGCTATGTTGCTTCTGTTTCTGCTCAGAGTCACAATCACTGGATTTAAAGAGGAGACATATGTAAACACTCTGGGAAGTACTGCAGAATGGTCCCCTCTGATCACAGTCACATTCACAATGTGTCCATCTTTCCCCTGAAAAATCAATTTTAAAACTCAAACCTCAGTCTGATTTTAAAGTAACACTGACTTGAGGGAAGAGAAGTCCATATAGAATTGGTTTAAAAGGTTAATTTTAAGAAAGTTGTTTTTAAAGGGTATATTTGCTAGTTTAAAGCCTCCCTTCTCCTCACCACTTCTCTGTCTCTCTCTCTCTCTGTCTCTCTGTCTCTCTCTCTCTCTCTCTCTCTCTCTCATACACACACACACACACACACACACACACACACACACAGAGTGATAAGTGCTTTGAATAGTCAAGTGCAGTGTTGAATAGATCCAGAAGGACCACACCATTACTCTAAAGGGTAAATAAGAATGGTTTGCAACCAACATATTAATTGTTTCTGCAAAAAATGGCCATTTCAAATAACTGTCTATACCTAGCTAAAGTATCCCACAAATATGAGTGTACTTTCAGACATGTAAGTACTCAGAAAATTTCCTTCCCACATACTCTTTCATAGGATATTTCTTAAAGCTGTGATCTTACAAAATAGATAATAATTTTAAAAATAAGATATGAATTCTAAGAAAGTGAATCTACTAAGGAGAGCCATCAAGAGTACTAGGATGAAATCTGTAGACTAAACCAAGAAACAAACAACAGAGATTGAAGCAGGAGAACAGAGAGCTTCAAAAAAAAAAAAAGGAGTAACTGAAATGTTGAAACTTTTTTAAAAGATGGTGGATTTTTATTATAAGAAAGACGTGTTTAGAAAAAACTCCAGGGAATAAAACAAAGAACTACAAAAGAAAAACTATATATTACTTAGTTCTGCCAGCATCATTTATATAGTCATAGTAATGTAAACATTTTTTATTGATTTAACAAAAAATGATACTGTAACTATATTCAAAAGAATTAAAAATGGTTGTTTCAGAAAGGAGGGCTTGAAGAAGGGGGAAGAGTGGGAGAAGAGCATGATTTACCATTTTCCTTTTCACTTTTCATGTATCACTCTGATCAAAAATAAAAGTTTGCTTTTTTAATGTTTATCCTCTCTGATAAAAGAAATACAAACATATATATCTTACCCATTAGAATGGTACATATATATCAAAGTGATAATACCCAGTGTTGACCAAACTACCAAAAATCAGATACTTGCACACTGATGGTGGGAGTATACACTGAAAAGGCATTTCAGACAAGTGAATATTACATATAAAAAGTTCTAGAATTTAGATTAATTTATCCTGAGAAAATAAATGTGCCTCAGAATATAGCAATTAGGATAATCAAAGCTCTGTTGTTCACAACAGGGAAAATTTAGAAATCATCTAAATGCCCAACAATACAGGGTGTCCCAGAAGTCTCCATACAAAGGAAAAATTTTATAATGAATATTTTGTAAATAAAGGTACATTTAGCTACAATTTCCCATTTTCCCTATGTATAGTGACTTTTGGGACACCCTGTAGAGAACAGTTAAACAAATTATGGTACAACCATATATTGGAATTCCATGTAGTTTACATATAAAAGCTAGCTTTTCATCATACTTAAGAAATTTGATGAGATAAAAATGTAGGACCAGTGATCAAAGAATATTCTGAAACCTAATAAAGATTCTAGGGAATCTTTTTTTGTTCAGTAGACAGCCATTTGGGAGTCATGGGTGTGCTAGGAATGTTGATGATGTTAAAGTCAACTCTGAATAGAAAGCTCAACTGCAGCCTGAGTGTGACACTCACCAACAGCACCAGGGAAGAGCCCAGACTCAAATTCCTCAATAGGCCATGAGAGCACTAACTGACAGGATGGAAAGGACTCAGGAACTTCTTCTTAAGGGAAAAAGTGTGCAGTAGGGAACGACTAGGAATATATTTCACAGGAACAAAACATTCTAGAAGTTTCTGTGCTCCACCATTCACAGCCATGCTAAAAAAAAAGCTGCTAGTGGAAACTAAGTTATTAATATTTGTTGTTTGCTTAAGAGATAAAAGAGACTTTAAGATATATAAGTTCTGCAAACCAACACACGGAATGTACACTAGATAAACATATTTATTCTGTGGCACTAATACTCACTGAGAGTGTGGACAGGAGCTGTCTGGTTGTATTCCTCTTAAAGGAATTAACTGATATTAATTATAAGCTCCATTAGTGGGGTCAGTTACCCACTTCATAGCAAAACAGACAATATAAATAATGCAAGCATACTGTCATATGAGAGGTTCACATCAGTTAATTTCATTCCAGGAAGTGAGTCACTGAAAGTCTTCTGTTAATAATTGTTTCCTACCCTGAGAGAAGGAGATACCAAAGGAATCCACTTACCCTGGGTGGAACTCTGCATTGAATTCTTCGTGAATTGCTTGCGGTGGCATTGATGGCACAAGACCGAGATCCAAACAACACCAGGCTAACACCTTCCAGACTAGAACCTCGGATGGTGGCCCAGAGCCCTCCTGTAACAAAAACAGCATTTTCATGTAGGATCCACAGCCATGTAGGGAGACAAAAAATCAATTATCCACAAGAAAGCCAAAATGAAATTAAAATATGAAACTGTTCAGTCAAAACACAAGGCAGTGCTCAAGCTGCAGAAAAAGACTGAAGTTAAATATACAAACTATCTCACAGAGAGACAAAAATAGTGGCACAGGACTGCCATGAGTCAGAACAGTAGAGTCTCTGAAACTCCTTCTGCCCTAGATTTTAAAATATCATTCTTGCCAATCCTATAAAATATATTCTTTTCCTGAGAAACCAAGTGTTAGAGAGCACTATGGTAGAGAGAGCAGTGGCCCAGAGCCAGAGCCACAGATTGCTCTGACTCTTAAAGCAGGTCATTGCAGTATTGTCCCTGAACTGACTGGTCCCCATTTTGCTCATCTCTAAATGATGGTGTTAACCCTCTCAGCTTTGTAATTCACTATCATGCATACCAGGTTCTAGTCACCTTGATGGTACAGAAATGACTGGTGTCACCAGCCACTGCCATCAGGATCTCTCTGTTGACCACTGAAGAGCAACCACAGAAACCCCCTTTTTCCCACTGCAGACATCAGTAAGAAGATGCTTCCTATTCTGCTGAGATCATGGCACACTTTCCTGTTCGAAGAAGTCACCCTTGATCTGGCTAATGATCAAAAAAGGCACCTATTCATAATGAGAGAAATGATTCCAGTCTGCCATCTCCCCAGAAGGTTACATGAGAGAGTCAGTGAGGCCACCAAATAGCCCCTTGAGAGTAGGAAGGGGTACAGAAGCAAGATTAACTTCTCCAGGCTTATCAGAGACAGAAATAGAAACTTAAACAACCTGATAAAAACCTTTGGCGACAATGCGACTGGGTGGAATAATATCCTGAAATTAAATCTGTAACTTTCCCTGAAGAGTCAAAGCAAGACTACAATAGACTACAAAGTTAGAGAATAAAATGGAAAAAGCAATATACAATAGCAAACTAAAAGATACAAAAGCTGGAGACAAACCTGACCCCCCCCAAAAAAAAATTTAAGAAGATAAAAAAATTGAAAAAAACCTTTGAAATGCTGCTGAAGGATTTAAGGGATGGATTAAAACTTAGATAAGAAAACTACAATAAATGGACAGAAAGAGTGAATATCATGAAGGTGGCGTATCTTTGTAAATTAAATTAAAGCATCAACGTAATTCCAATAAATATACAAACAGGATTTTTATTTAAATTAGACAAAATGATTCTAAAGTTTAATGAAAAATAAATAATAAGAATAGTCAGAAAACAAAATTTAGAAAATAAGAGTAAAAAAGGTCTTCTGCCAGACATTAAAATATCTTATAAATATTTAATATCTTATAATTAAAATGCAGTATTAGAACATGCACAGATAGACAGATAAATGGAACAAAATAGAAAGCCCAGGGAAAAATTCAGATAAATATGGGGTCATAGGATATGATAAATATGGCATTTCACGTAAGTGTCAAAAGGATGGATTATTTACTTAGTAACTAAAATAAGCAAATAACACTGAAAAAATTAAGTCTGAACTTCTACCTCACATCCTTCACCAAAATAAATTCCAAATTTATCAAATATTTAAACATAAAAAAGAAATTTCTTTAAAAGGAAACATGGCAGAATTTTTGTTTTCATAAATTTCAGAGACGGAAAGTCCATTCTAAGTATTTTACAAACCCTGAAACCATAAAAGGAAGATGCATTTTATTACATAAAAATTAAAAATATTTATAAATTGCCCAAATAGACAAACAGATAAATGATAAATAAATAAAGAGCTAACCTCCTTAATAAATAAAAATGCTCTTAAAAATCAGTAAGAAAGAGGAAATTTGGGCACAGACAAGAAACGGGAAGAATGTTATGTGAAGATAAGGGCAGAGATCAGGGTGAAGTTCTATAAGCCAAGGAACACCAGAGATTGTCAGTAAATCACCAGAAGCTAAGAGAGAGGCATATAGATTCTTCCCCAAAGATTGACACTTTGATCTCAGACTTTTGGCCCTCAGAAATGAAACGAGAAATTCTGTTGTTTAAGGAACCCAGTTTATGGCAACTGATTACAGCAGCCCTAGCAAACTAATACAGATCCCTGCCTCACACCATATACAAAACTAACTCACAGTGAATCAGATACCTAAGTATAAGAGCTAAAACTATAAAAGTCTTAGAAGAAAATAAAGGGCATAAATCTTTGTGACACCAGATTAGATAATGGTTTCTTAGATATGATACCAAAGCACAAGCAACAAGAATAAGAAAGATAAACTGAACTTCACCAAAATTAAAAACTTTTGTGCTTCAAATAACACTATTAAAAAAGGGACAACCTACACAATGGGAGAAAATATTTGCAAATCATATATCTGATAAGAGATTAGTATCCAGAATATATAAAGAACTCTTACAACTCAAAAATGAAATGATAAATAACTCATTTTTTAAAATTGGCAAAGGATTTAAGTAGGCATTTATGCAAATAAGATGTACAGATGGCCAAAGGAACATGAAAAGATGCTCAACAGCATTAGTCATTAGGAAAATGCAAATCGAAACCACAATGAGATATCACCTCATACCCATTAAGATGGCTACTATAAAAAAAATAATAGGTATTGGTAAGGATGTGGAGGTATTGTAACCCTCTTATACTGCTAGTGGGGATGTAAATTGTGCAGCCATTTTGGAAACAGATGAAGTTAAACATAGAGTTACTTAATTAGTTAAATTAAGATGAGAAAAATGAAAAAATCCCATTTTCAGGTATATACTCTAAAGAACTGAAAACATATTCACACAAGTCCTTGTACACACATATTCATAGCAGCATTATTCATAATAGCCAAAAAACGGAAACACTCCAAATGTACATCATGAGATGAATGGAAAAACAGTATTTGGTATAACCATACAATGGAATATTGTTTAGCCATAAAATGGAATAAAGTATTGATACTGCTACAGCATAGATGAAGCTTGAAAACATTATGCTAAGTAGAGAAGCCAGACACAAAAGGTCACATATTGCATGATTCCATTTATATTAAATGTCCAGAATAGGTAAATTCATTTAGACAGAAAACAGATCAGTGGTCACCAGGGATTGGGAAGAAGGAGGAATAGTGAGTGACTATTAATGCATACAAGGTTGCTTTTTGGAGTGATAAAAATATTCTTGAATTAGATGGTAGTAAGGTATACAACTTTGTGAATATACTGAAAACCACTGACCCATATACTTTTAAAAAGTGAATTTTATAGTATGGAAATTATAACTCAATTTTTTAATGTTCCAAAAAAAAAAGAAGAAAATCTCAGAGTAAAAAAAAGAATAATGCAGCTCTACCTATTTCTAAGATATATTGCCCTAGTCCAAGCCAACATTCTCTCTCCTCTGGTTGACTGCAGTAGCCTCCTAACTGGTCTCATTGGGTCCATCTTTGCCTCCCTACAGTATGTTCTCCACAGCAGCCTAAGTCACATCATGTCATTTCTTCACTTAAAATCCTCCAATGGCCCCCATCTCACTCAGAATAAAAGCTGAGTATGATGAGGGTCATTCATAATCCCTAAAGCCATACAATCTGCTCCAGGTCATCTCCTATCACTGCCCTCTCACTCAATCTATACCAGCCACAGCAACTTCCTTGGTGTTCTTGGGAAAAGATAAGCTCACTCTGACTCAAGACTTCATCATTTGATGTTCCCTCTGCCTCAAACTCTCTTCCCCAAGACTTCCCCAAGACAGATTCCTTCACTGCGTCCATGTTTCCTCCTCTAAAGCCAATGACAGCCATTCCCTCCATCACTCTTCACTCCCTCCTCTTCTTGATTTTCTTCTACACATTTACCACCACCTCCCCAAGCCCAGAGCCTTTGTTTTTATTTACTGTATCCCAAGCATTAATAGTGCTTGGCACAAAATAAAAGTGAAATAAATTGTTCTGGTGATTATTGTTGATGGTAATAATTAAAAGTTGAACAGCTGGTGATACTTTGCCATTCTCATTTGAAAATTGAGGTGCCTCACAGGAATCCATGCCTTAGGCGAAGGCAACACTATCTCCGCACAAAAGAAGATCAAGGTGGTATGTAAGGCAAAACTAAGATTTTCCTTTAAAAATATCCCTTCGAGGGTGCTTCTGCATATAGGCAAGTGGTGATTTAGAATATTATTGATCATAGTATATATATGTATCCCTTACATCTCAACTTTTCTGTAAATTTCATTCTTGTAGACCTCAACCTGGTTTTCTTGAACTCCCATATAGCAGCATTTCTCAAACTGTACTCTTCACAGAAATTGCCTGAGGATCCTGTTGAAATGCCGATGGATTCAGGAGGTCTGGGGTGGAGCCTGAGGCTCTGCACTTCTGACAAGCTCACAGGTGATGCAGGTACTGCTGGTCTAGGACCACACTTTAAGTACCAAGGTCTTCAGGGCTCTATATGGGATGGCTTAATGAGTGTTGAGTGATTGATTGAGATTGATTGATTAACACTAGGTGATGCTACTTAGGAGACTGGGCAGAGGAAGGTTTAATAAGGAAAGTTTAAATCCAGTATGAATAGCAGCAGCTACAGCCTCTTTCTCCTTCCCTCCCTCCCTTTCCCCTTAGTCTTAATAAAAGTTATTTGCACCCACCTAGCATATCCCTTCTCATAGTTTTCTATCTTTTGCCAAAATATAAAGGTATAATATAGCATCTTCCCAATCCCTTCACTATGTATTGTTGGTACAGCATGCCCTGATAGGGTGACCAACTCATTCCACTTTTCCTGGGACCAAGTTTTAGCACTAAGAGTTTTGCATTCCAATTTTAAAACAGAAAGTCTTGTGTCCTGGGACCCCTCCCAGGCAAACTAGGAGAGTTAGCCACCCTACTTGTGCAAGGCACTTTGTATAGGGGAACCAAAGATGACTAAGTCACCTGTTTGCCCTTAAGGTGTCTACAGTCTAGTAGGGGGAGCTAAAGAAGGATTGTGTGGCCTGAACTGCAGAGGCAACTTTATAAGAAGATGAAAGTCCCTTATAAATCTAGTCATAAGACTATTTATATGCCCTAAACTCAAACCAATATTTACTGGGTTAATTAGAATATGATCTTTCACTCTGAGCAGCACACATCATCTGGCTCCTTCCTTAAATCACTGAGAAATAAGACCAAGTGCTGCTTGCTCTGTTTTATGTGCAGAGGTGAGGTGGGACGGGCCTCACAATTCATTCTTCTGAGCAAAATAGAGTCAGAAAGAAAAAAGTTGTTCTTTTGAGCAATGAGTTTGTGGTCAAAACACACTGTTTTAAAATATGTTCTCACTCTAGCCCAGGAAACAGAGAGAGGCTCTGTCAAGAAAGGGAAGGAAGGAAGGAGGAAGGGAGAGGGAGGGAGGGAGAGAGAAAGAAAGAAAGAAAGAAAGAAAAAAAGAAAGAAAGAAAGAAAGAAAGAAAGAAAGAAAGAAAGAAAGAAAGAAAGAAAGAAAGAAAGAAAGAAAGAAAAATGTTCTAAGCTGTGGTCCTCTGGCCATCAGAATAAACAATGACAAAAATCCAAAGCATTAAGGACAGGAGTTTTATGCTCTAAAATTTATACATTAGCAAACATATGCACAAGTATTCCTGAGATGATTCTTGCCATCTGGCTGGGTTGTTTTGAACTGGTTGTGTCCCTCCAAAAACAGCAAGTCATGGAGAGATTTCTGATTTTCTACCAAACTAAGACCCAATCTGCAGGGTCATGCTAACAAGACCCACTGCCCTCTGTACTCCCCGTTACACAAATGGCAGTTGACTTTGCATGCTAGCCAAGTACCCAATGTACATGAGTTAACACACATTTGTAAATACCAGCCATGTACAAAGTTCCTGGTGGTGGGCAAGGCCTGTACTGGACATTTTTCAAATGTTTTTACTTTTAAAGGGACTTTCCCATCTGATGGCTCTTTTTTTTTTTTTTTTTTTTTTTTTTTTTTTTTTTTTTTTTTTGCTGTGTGAAACGGGTTTTCCCCGGCAGATGTTGGCGGGGGCGG
>CAUYRT010027092.1:0-26940 GCA_963574885.1 Lepilemur ruficaudatus | reverse complement strand
GCGGTGCTCACTCTCCTCAGCACATTTATGGATACACACTACAGTCTCTCTTCCCTATATACCCTATCCTCTGTGAGAGCAGGAACTGTGTCTGTCTTTCTTATTGTGTATCTAAGTGCTAAACACAGTGCAGGCTGCAGGGCATAACCCATTAAAAAGTGGGCCAAAGACATGAACAGACATTTTCCATTTTTTAAAAGAAGAGAAACAAATGGCCAACAAACATATGAAAAAAAAATGTTCAACCATCACTAATCATCAGGGAAATGCAAGTTAAAACCACAATGAGATACTATCTTACCCCTATCGAATGGACATCACTGAAAAGTGAAAATATAATAGATGTTGGTGTGGATGCAGTGGTAAGGGAACACTTATACACAGTTGGTGGGAATGTAAACTAGTATAACCTCTATGGAAAACAGTACGGATATTCCTTAAAGAACTAAAAGTAGACCTACCATTTGGTCCAGCAATGCCACTACTGAGTATCGACCCAAAGGAAAAGAAATCATTATATCAAAAAGACAACTACATTTGTATGTTTATTGCAGCACAACTCACAATTGCAAAGATGTGGAGTCAACCTAAGTGCCCATCAATTAATGAGTGGATAAAGAAAATATGACATATACCAAACACATTCCTGTAAAGCAAAATAAAAAAAAAAAAAAAAGAGGAAGAAAAAATATATATACACACACACACACACCATAGAATACTACTGAACCATAAGAAGGAATGAAATAATGTCTTTCACAGCAACTTGGATGGAACTGGAAGCCATAATCCTAAGTGAAGTATCTCAGGAACAGAAAAACAAACACCACATGTACTCCCTTATAAGTGGGAACTAAGTGATGGGTATATGTGGTCACACAGAGTGGTATAATGGACTTTGGAGACTCAAGGGGGGAGGCTGGAAGGGAGGCAAAAATGACGTATCAGGTACAATGTATACTATTCAGGAGACAGGTACACTAAAAGCCCTGACTTCACCACTATACAATTCATCCATGTATCAAAAAAGCACTTTTACCCCTAAATCTATTGAAATAAAAAAAAAAGGCTAAGATGACCAAAAAAAAAAAAAAAAATAGGAAATAGGGAGATGTAGTGCAGAGGATATAAAGTAGCAGACGTGTAGGATGAATAACTATAGAGACCTAATGTAATTAGATAATAAATCTAATAAAATTGTACCATATTTAGAATCTAATGTAATTAGATAATAAATCTAATAAAACTGTACTGTATTTGGGACTCATGCTAAATGAGTAGATTTTAGCTATTCTGGCCACACAAATAAAAAAAATTGGGTAACTAAGTGAGATGATGGATATGCTAACTTGCTTCAGTAACCTTTTTACAATCTATTTGTATCCCATAACATCGTATTGTATACCTTAAATATACACAGCAAAATTTATTTTAGAAAATAGTTGAATAAAAGCACAAATAATAGCAAAAGATTAAAAAGAAGCTAAAAATCTAAAAGGCAAGCAGTCATTTATAAATTATGATATAGTCATAAGATGGTATAGGCTATAACCATTACTATACAATGTTCAGTACATTTGATAATTTCATGGAAAAATACTTAAAATTGCAAATGCAAAAAAAAAAACGGTGTATGATAGCAATCACATAATGATCTCTACTCTATAAAAGACATGCAAGTGCTTGCATGAAGTAATGCACTACCAAAATACTGACAAGAATTATTGCAGCCTGGAGGGGTTACGGACTCATCCATTCATTCCAAGTGCTGGGAGTGCTTAGGTTCCAGGAGGCAGCAACGAATGAGAAAAATCAGAGCTTTGATATCATGGAGTTTATATGTTCTTGGTAGAGATAAATGATGAAGAAATGAATAATTACATACACATAAAAATTATTCCAGGTCATGCTCATTTCTGGGGGCTACAGGGAGAGGTAAAGTCACAGAATACATAATTGTGAGTGATCTGCTTGGGGTGAGGTGGACAGGGAAGGTTTCTCCTGAGGAGGCAGTGATTGACTTGAGACCTAAAGGGGAAGAGTGAGCCAGGCTTGGAGATAGCAAGTTCCTGAGGAGGGAAAGAGCTTGTTGGGATTTACATTTGCTTCCTTATGGTTTTCTCTATTTTTATTTTTTTTTTACAATAAGCACGGACTACTTTCATAGCTAAAAAAAAATTAACTCAATAAGAAGCACATATAAGGTCATAACTTTTGCATAGAATAGTGTAAGTCACATAATAAATGCCTAATTGACTTTAGTTAGAAGGAAGGATGGAAGGGAGGAAGGGAGGAAGGAAATAAAGAAGAACAGAAGGAAGGAACAGGTATGCTATTCACCCAGATCAACTACCTGGTAACTATATTACCCCAAGATACTCTACACTGAGAACATCCGGTAACTCCAACCCCATGTGTATGAAGGATCCTAGCTAGGGCCTAAACTAGAATTCTAGCGTGGGAGATTAAATAATATAGCACACCTAAATTCCTTGACACACATAAATACCTGGTACCTGGAAGGTAGGGTGACCAATTGGTGACTCACCCAGGACTGGCCCAGTTTTAAAACTGAAAGTCCCACATCCCTCAGTCTTGAACAAAGCAAGATGGCTGGCCACCCTGTTAATAGGTATTGTTAATGGTGAAACACTGCATGGGGCCATCAAAATTTCTTCCAATGAGTGTTTTCATCTGGAAGGGAAGGGAGGTTTTTGTACTGGTGGCTCAAAGAGAAACAGAGTGGGCAGCCCACCATCCACATGCATTTCTTAGCCATTAGTTCCTGCCTTTGTCTGTTGGGCTGCTATAACAAAATAGGATACCACAGGCTGAGTGCCTTATAAGAAAGAGAAATGTTTTTTTCTTGCCGTTTTAGATGCTGGTAAATGGAAGATGAAGATGCTGGCAGAATCGGTGTCTGTTGAGGGCTGTCTTTCTCATGGATGGTGTCTTCTCACTGTGTCCTCACATGGCGAAAGGGACACCCGGGCTCTCTTGTGCTTCTTTTATAAGGGCATTAATCTCATTCATGAGGACCTCACCCTGATGAATCTAATTACCTCCCTAAGGCCTTATCTCTTTTTCAAATTAAAAAAAAAAATTATAGATTTACATGGTATATGTGCCATTTTGTTACATGGATATATTGGGTGGTGGTAAAGTCTGGGCTTTTTGTGTAACCTTCACACAGTTAGTGTCTGTAATACCCATTAGGTAACTTCTCATTTCCACACACACTTTTCCCACCCTCCTGCCCTTCTGGGTCTCCAATGTCAATTATCCCACTCTCAACGTCCAAGGTTCTATCTCTTAATACCATCACTTTGGGTGTTAATATTTCAGCATATAAATTTGGTGGTGGGGACACACAAATACTCAAGCTATAGCAGTTGCCTATGTTGAGCTGCATCAGACCACTGCAAAGAGGGGCTGTCAACAGAAGGTGAAGGGATTCAACTTCAGACAATTCAGAGCTACAGTCAGTTGAATATTTAAAATTTTTTTTTTTTTGGAAGCCACTTACATCTTAGAAATTTAGGTCATATGTATTTTCCTCTAGCATAATTTTATTTATTTCTATTTATTCATTTTTAAAATCTATGATATATTATAGCAATATTAATAAAATTGAATAAAGTTAAAAATACACAACCATATGAATCTAATATACTAGATATTATCAATTTTTCTTCCAACATTTTTAATATACATTTTAAATAGTCAGAAACATAAGATGCACAAAAGTTGGCATCCTTTATTCTTATTTAAAATATGATAAGCACATTTCTGGTTGCCATATATTCTTCACTGCCATCATGCTAAAGGCTGTATAACATTTTTCACTATTGATAGTATGGAATGAAGATGTTTTCATTTTTTATCAAAAGAAACATAATACTTTCACACATAAAGCATTTGTATTTCCGATCATTTTCTTAAGACACATTTCTAGAAGTATAATTATCTGATTAAGGTTGTGAGCATTTTAATATCTTTGATATATTGTGCCATTTGCTATACGATGGCTTTTAGTAATATCCAGCACTAGTAGTAGGTTATAACATCTAATAGATACTTAACTTACACAAAAATACATTTTTATGTTTTATTTTGCTTGAATGTTTTTCAAATAAACACTTTCAAATAAATATATTGAACATTTTTATCATGTTTGTTTACTAATAGTATGTCATCTCTTGTAAATGCCTTTTTCATATTTTTTCTCATATAGCTATCAGTGAACTAATATTTTCCTTGTCAAATGTTCTTGTATTATTAATAAAGTTTTTAGCTCCTTTTCCATTCTATTTCATAAAAATATTCTCCCATTCTGCTCTTTGCCTTGCATTTTTGTTTTGCTTTTTAATATGTATAGGTTTTGAATTTTTATCTAGCAAAATATGTTATTTTTTGAGGAGAGACTTCATTTATTTTTACATTTAGAAACTTAATTTCCAGGTTTTAAATAAATATTCCTCTTATTTTTATCCAAATTTTATTATAAAATATTTTAAATATAATTATTTATTTATTAGATGGAGAGATGAGAGATTTAAGAAACTTTTTTTCTTTTTCAATTTGTTAATCACTTATTCCATTACATAATTTATTATAAACTCAATGACATTTTAAACTGGTATTCAAATTTAATGCCTTGTTTGCCACTGTTGAACTATGTTTTAAACTAAATCAATAAAGCAACGGCTACTCTGATAAAAAGAAGCAATATTATAAATATAAGTTGAATAGTTTTTAATATATATTTATATTTGGTTTATACATACAACAAAGATTTGGAAAAGAATGATATGTGGCCCAAATCCGATGGAGATTTGCAAGTGATGATTCTGATATTTTTGGATTGTTCTATCTCATTTCCACTCATCTTGAATGTTTTTATGACTCACTGATTAAAAAGAGATTGCTATTTTAACACAGTTTGCAAATGACTCAGTAAACAAATGAATAAAAAGCATATATTGTTCCTTGGGGAGGGATATTAATGACAAACGAGATATATGGCTCTCCTTATATTAAAGGATAGGAGAAATAGAGATGATTTTGAAAATGGACCAAGAGACCACAAGATGAAAAACAAAGATTAGGGGGATTATTGAGGAACTTGGAAGATATCTGGTTTAATTAGTTCATCAAATTTATAATAAAAATAATAGTAGTGAATATTAACTTGATACATATCACAGAAACTGTACTAAAAACATTATCTCTCATTTATTTCTCACAATCATTTGTATCTGTGTTACTTTTACTTTACAAATGAGGATGTGATGTCATTACTTCACCATACTCATGAATAAACTGACCGTCGACAAAGAGAAGTGACTTGCCAAAAGTTAGTTAAATCTAATATACTGCCCCCCACTGCGATTTTTATTTTGACTCGTGGAAGACAATATATATGCTCAAATGTGCACGTGCGCGCACACACACACACACACACACACCCTAATTTTCTGATAAAGTCATTTAGTATTTTCTAATAGGATCTTTTCTGAATCTAACTTCAAGTTCCCAAAATACACAATGAACCAATATGGAAAAATATTAATACATTTATACTCTATCAAAGATCCCATATTCTAAAGCTATTTGTAACTCTTACAGTTGTGACAGATGTAAAATAATTAATCTTAATTAGCTGTCATGCTCATTCTTGTCCTTTCTTGCCAAACCTGTTCAAGGTAATTAGATAATTATTTGTGTTCCATTTTGTAGTGACGGGCTCAAAGTCTAGCTGAGTTTCATGGAGTGGAATCACATCCTGCAGTAATTATTCTTATTTTCCTCATTAGCCTAGCTCCCTCTAGGAGTGCACTATATCAGGCATATCCATCTGCATTTTCTACTCTGTTAATGATATCAAGAAATGCATCACTATCGTCTTTCCTCCCCAACAAAATACCATTCATTGCTGTCTCCTAAATGTGATTCATATGGTGGGAGTATGTTATGCTAGAATGCATAACTCTGGAGCGGAGAAACCTACAGTTAACCTATTGTCTCTTCTGCAAACCAGTGGAACACTTTGGGTAAATTGCCTAATTTTTCTAATTCTCAGTTTACCTTTCTATACAGTGGGCCTAAGAATCCACAAGAGTGGCAGGAGGTATTTCAACATATTACAGTTACAGAGCCATCTCTGAAGGCCTCAAGTTTACACATGTGAGGTGCCAAAATCTGATCTTCATTCTAAAATTTGTTGCGTATTCTCTTGGATACACAGAGCAAATAAAGAAACTATAGCAGATAGATGTCTACAATGACAAAATATGATGGAAAAGTCTCTTGGCTCATCATTCACAGAAGCCATCTGTGCCAGCATGACTATCTGTGGAGGGAAAAAATAAATCATTAAAAAAAACCCCACTGCTCCAAAATCTGGTCCACTGCCACTGTCTTGAGGGCCAAGTATTCCATCTGGCAAGAGTAAATTATGGAAAAGCACAAAGCAATTTACCCAATTGGCCTGGGCAGAAAGTTACTTCGGGGGAGTCTCCCCTCAGAGTGTGGTCTGGACAGTTCTGCACTAGGATCAACAGCTGTGCAGAGTTCAAGCAGGTAAAAATGTAACTCAAGATGGGCCGCAGTGACATTTTCCCCCATTTAGTCTCTCTTCTTCTCATCACTCCAGTTTAGAGTTCCTCCTTCCTAATAGATGAATCCTATCTAAAGTGGTGGTTTTCAAAGAGAAAATTCTTGGTATCATCCTGTTGAAGAGCAAGATATAAACTAAGTTGCTGCTCAAACTCACCATTATAAAATATCAGGGAACTTTGAGAATTTATAATCCAGTAGCATCAGCTTCTAAATGAGATGCTGTGTTGAGTGCAATTAATGGGAGACTTTCTCATCTCTATTGTTTTACATAACTTTCAGGTCGAGGCTTCATTTCAAAATGAGTCTACCTTCCCTTCAGTATCCTTGGAAACCAACCAATCCCATGGTTGTGCTGCTTTGGTGAGATGATTCATTTCCTGTGAGATTGCCATTTAGGAGATTAAAATTATAAAGCCCAGAAGAAGAAAATTTTCCAGCAGCAAATCAATTTATGTGCCTTTCAGAGAGTTTTCTAGAAATTTGCTTAAGAACAGCTGAGTCAACGTAATGTCATTTCAAAACTGGGACACTCAGGGCTGGTAGAGATTCTAACAAGCCTACTTTCTGAGCTTTCCCAGCTGCCTGTTTGTACTATGTGCAATGCATGTTCTGTACTCTAGAGACATGAATCACTTGTTCAATTAAAAATAGTATTGCTCTAGCAAGTTTTTGATAGAGAATGGGAATAAGTCGTGGGTGAAATTGTGGCCATTTGCATTACTGCCTAGGAAACATGCCTGCTGTTTTATGACAGTGTATACACATACTGATCAGGTTTTCTCTCTGAAATATCAGCACTGAAGTCAATGACTATAGCTTCTTCTAGGTTTTTCTTAAAATTAGATCAAAACTTTCTAATGTGGGAGTTAAACGTATGCTCTTATTGTAGAATTAAAAATAATCATATGCCAAGAGAAAAGCATATTCAGGGCCTACTTATAAGCAAATTCTTCACCAAATTCTGAGTCTTGTTTTGTTTACTCAAAACAAATAAATATAATTACTCCATAGGCTTATACTGTGTTAATTATCAGATCAATGACAACCTCTAAATTTCAATATTTGAAGAATCATTTTATCTAATCAGATATGCCTATGCCATCAATTAGTGCATTAATTATTCAAATTTTTATTAGATACTTCCAATGTGTCAATTAATCTACAGCAGCTGAGGATATGTTATTGTGATATCAAGCTGTAAAATGTTCATCATGGTCTGAGAAAGAGGTAGATAAATTAATACTTAAATGACAAAATATATAAGGAAACAGATGATAGAGCAGGTAATTTTTAAAATATAGATTTGGTTTTTTGCCATACATTTGAAAAAGTAAGAATAGGCAATGAGGGTCATTCTAGGCAAAGACAGGGACATGCAGAAAGCACTGACTTGTGAAAACTCAAAATATTTAGGGAAATATTTCAACATAATCGAGAATGGATATAAGTGTCTCTCATGGAGGTTAAAGAGGCTTTCTATGATAGGCAAAAGCATTTAGATGTAATTGTCCAGGTTAAAGATATTCATGGAATAATTTAAAATAGAGGAATGCTAGGAATCTGTGTGTATGTTAGAAAGAAGAGATGGAACAATGAGATTTGAGAAGGGAGAAAGTGAAGACAGAACAGTAAATCAGACAGGAGGAGCCCAAAAGAATGGGGATTGGAACTGGAATTAAAATTTGGGCAGATGGGATTGAGATAAGAAAATTGTTTACTAACCATGTGTGAATAATTGGATTGAGAATTAAACTAGAAAGGGTCAAAGATGTTTCTAAGAGCAGCGACGTCCTTAACAGAAGATGAAGGAGAGAGGACTCTTCTGGTAGCTGCTTTTTGTTTGCTCCTTGTGTTTGGGCTTATTTCAACTACTTGCTTATTTATTTCTTGATATTTACTTATATATTTAGATGGTGTGTTATAGTATGTAACTGGGAGGAAGGAGGGAAAATGAGTGGTTTTCTTTTTTTATGTATAGTTGCTGGGGCTGGAGGCAGGCTACATTAACATCTTGGGTAACTGTAGTGTTTTGTAGATTTCTGTTTGGGAAATTTGACTTATTTTGTATCTGTTCAGTGACTATTTTTAAATTAGAATGTTGCATTTTATATTTGTTCTCTTAAATGTCACTGCTCCAGTATGGTGAGATTATTCAATTATTTATGTCTTATGTTGGCTATAACTTCCAAGTTTGTGTCATGCAAAATTGTGGGGCAATATTTGTAAGTATATGATATTTTCAAGTCATGGATACAATTTTCACTGAACAGTGCCAGGAATACTGCTATAGCATGTAACTCACTACTTCCCTCCAATGTGACACTGAGATATCAATCACTCTTCTTGCTCCAAAGGAGTTACTCAAGTGTCTTAAATCTACTACAAAGTGCTGTAATTTAGACCAAGTCTAAAGGGAGGTTACATTAAGTGTGTTTTGCTTAAATCAATATCTTGTAATTTCACATGCCCAATCTATCAAAATCCAGAGTTGACAGCTATAAAGGTACGTCACATACATGTTGATTAACAGCTCAATCAACAATGTTGACTGACTGATACCCTTACATTAAGTTCAAAATGATGTTTCAGCTTTTAATACTTATCTCAGTATGTAGATTTACCATCAGGAGAAATCAGATGTACCATATTATTTTAAATATTTATTAACAATGAATAGATACTTATACTATAAGCTTAATTTAACTATAATCTAGTGATGTTATGTTTTATTAGTTAACTAAAATTACCTGTATCACCATCACATCATCAACTGAGTGCTTACTACATGTTAATCATTAATCACCTCAGTTGGTGCTTTCAGCTAATTCTCAGAATAGTGTGATTTTGGTACCATAAGTATTCCTATTACACAGATGAAGACATTCACACTTAGACAAGATAAGATAATTTTCCAAGATTTTTTAGGTAGCTATGTCTCTATTTGAACCTACATCTGTGCCTCTTCAGAACCTGAACCCTTCACCGAATATTATATTAATATAATGACATCTATTAATCTCTATAGCAATAGCAAGTACATGCATTTACTTTTCAGAGCATCTGATCTTAAGAAAAATCAAAACACTCTCAAACTTCAAAGTATTAACAACACAAGAAAATTCACATATGAGCAGATGGGGCTACAATTTTCCCACTGTATTTTTTTTTTAAAAGAAAACAGTGAACAAATTATCAGGATGATGAAGACCAGAGACAGAAATTCTCTTAACTGCAAGAAGAAAATACTAGGTTTTCTGTAGGCATTTCTTTTTGATAGTATATTTGTGGCAAATGGGCTTTTAGTTGTATTGGCAATACCTGAGGTGGTTTGCTACATTGTACCCTCTTGTAAGAGCTTGTTCTTTATTTGGTCAAGATTCAATATCCATCCCAACAGGGATTTATAGCTAAGATATTTCGCCTATTACTACCCATGCCCCTAAATACATTGTAGGTCTTCATTTCTACAGACTGAGATGTCAGTGGAGTTTTTCACTGTTTATACCCTTTACCTGTAGTTGAGGAGAGTAATGAGTGTGTATAGTTAGGCAGCTTGTGGGCTACTCATTGGTCAAATGTTTAGAAATTGTCTTTAATATTTTATTTGAACCTATATTCTACCCTATAAGACCTACAAATATATTACATTTCAGTGCAAAAACAATTTCCCAATCTAAAAACAATATAAATCTTATGCATATTCATTGTCAATAACTTATTTCCTTTCATCTCTCCATTAAGGCAAATAAGCAAGACTTCATTGCTGTTCTTTAATTTCAATCAGTGTCTGTGAAATTGTGACATGTATAAAGGAGACAACGGATCAATACATACTTTCCTGGGGGCATATTTACTTCAGTTAAAAAAATACCACAGGCCATTTCACTATTTCTAGTGTTTCTTGTAAAGGGAGAACTTTAAAGAAACATTTTCAACCACTATGAGCCAAAGAGGAAATAATGTTGAGAAATTACAAACTTTTGAAGCAATGACTTCCACAGGAAAAAAAAAATTCACAAGGAAAGGAATTTCTGAGAATTGAAATATATTAGACAATGCATCAAAGAGGATAAAGGAAAAAGAAACCAGGTAGTTTATACTGAGATTTAGAGAAATAAAGTCCTGAATGTCTCACTTCTCATGACTGAGAAACAATGAGGCAACATGGGGCCCTGCATTCAAGGTACTTAATGAGAACAAACATAGAACTATTTAAAAACAAACGAACAACAACAACAAAAAAAAAACAGAAAAAAAAAATCTGAGTCCCATGGCTCTATTTCCATCTGCTCACATTGCTCCCACCTGCTATAGTTTATCAGAGTCACTCAAGTGTCATGTGAAGGACACCCTTGTTGCTTTGGCTTGAGCTGTGCAGAGCCATGTGGCATTTTGGAGAAGTTTCAGCCAGTTCTCTGCTTCCTTGTGTAACTTTGGAGTTGCATTTATGTTACCTAAGAGACTTCCTTCGAAAGAAGTTTTCCCCATAGATTTATACCTTTGTACTTCTCTCTGTAAAGTAGGATTGACTTTAGCAGTTTGTCTCTGAGTTTTGCACACACCGGAATGTGCTTTGGTAAAAATAGCCTGGCAAGTTGAGGAAGGGACACTGTAATAACTGAAGAATGTCACATACTGCTATCTTCCTTTAGGTAGGTATTACGTCTCTAAGTACCACAGAAGTGAGGAGAATTCAATCATCTCATTCAAAAGGACAGAGTTGGTTCATCAGAAATAGCAGGAAACAAAACAAAGTTTTTGACCAAGAGTCAGAAAATCAGGCTTCCATTTGTAGCTCTTTCTCAAGTTACTTCACCTATCCTGACTTTAAGTTTCCCATAGATATCATTCATCAATCAAGCAGCTGAGAATACACCCAAAAGAAAGGAAGTCAGTATCGAAGAGTTGTTTGTACTCCCATGTTTATTGCAGCCCCATTTGCAATAGCCAAGATGTGGATTCAACCTAACTGTCTATCAATGGGTGCGTGGATTAAAAAATGTGGTACATATACATTATGGAATACTATTCAGCCATAGAAAGAATGCAGTCCTGTCATTTGCAATGACATCGATGGAACTGGGGGTCGTGTTAAATGAAATAAACCAGGCACAGAAAGACAAATATTGCATGTTCTCACTCATATTTGGGAACTAAAACAGTGGCTCTCATGGAGGTAGAGTGGAGTGTTGGTTACCTGAGGCTAGGAAGAGAAGTGGGGAGGCTGGGTGAAGGGAAGTTGTTTTCTGTATGGGAAGACTTTAAATTACAAATTTAATTTTTTTAATGGACACTGGACTATATCTTCTTGTGTGAGCTTTGATATTAGCATTTTCAAAGAATTTGTCTATTTCATTATGTTATCAGGTTTCTTAACATAAACAGTTTTTGTAATCTTCCCTTATTAATTAGACTTTTAAAGTCTATAGGGTTTGTAGTGATATGCACTCTTTCACTCCCGATATTGGTAAATTATTACATTTCTTGATCAGTATGAATAAAGGTTGATAATTTGTTTTCATCTTTTATTAAATAAAACAGCTTTTGGTTTCCTTGATTTTTAAATTGCTTATCTATTTTTCTCTTTCTTTGATATTTGCTATTAATATTATTATTCTTTTCTTCTGCTTGCTTTGGATTTAATTTGCTCTTCTAAGAGGGAAGCCTAGACCATTGATTTGAATTTTTATTATTTTTAATATGAACATTTATTGCTATAATTATCCTTTTAAGTACTACTTAAATTGCATCCTGCAAATGTTGAGGATTTTGTATTTTAAAATTTTTATTCAATCTATTTTCCATTTTTTCTTGTGATTTCTTCTTTGACCCACGTATCATTTAGAGGTTGGTAGTTTATTTTTTTAATTTCAAAAATTTACGGGGATACAAACGTTTAGGTTACATGTATTGCCTTTGCACCGCCTGAGTCAGAGCTACAAGTGTGCCCATCCCAGACAGTGCTCACCACACCCATTGAATGTGCATTTGTCCATCCCCCTTTCCCACCTGCCCAACACCTGATGAATGTTACTGCTAAGTGTGCGCATAAGTGCTGATCAATTAGTACCAATTATATAGTGAGTACATGTGGTGCTTGTTTCTCCATTCTTGTGATACTTCACTTAGAAGCAGAGGCTCCAGCGCCATCCATAGTTTAATTCACAAAATGTTATCATCCAAGTATCTTTTTCTTATTTATTTCCAGTTTAATTCCCATGTAGTTAACATTTTTTGTATAAATAGACTCCTTTAAATTTGTTTAAGATTTGTCTTTTGGTGTAGAATATATTTTACCTTGGTGAATAATGTGCTCCTAATAATAATGTCCATTATGCTATTGCTGGGTGCAGCATTCTTCTATAAACGTCAATTAGGTCAAGATGGTTGATAGTGTTGTTTGGATCTTTTCCATCCTTATTTACTTATTTTATTCTTCCTTTCTTTTGTATAGCTCAGAGTTTTCCTCTGATTCTGTAGTCCTCTGCTAAAATAACATCCATTGACCTTTCTTATAACATAGGAATGCTAGCAATGAATTCTCTCAGCCTTTGTGTATCTGAAAAAAAACAAAAAGCTTTATAGATCCTTCAGCTTTGGAAGATACTTTGGCTGAGTTTAATAGTTCTGGATTGAATTTTCCCAAAATGTTAAAGATGTTGCTCCATCCTTTAAACTGGCTTATATAGTTTCTGAGAGAAATCTGTTATTATTAATATTACTAACTTTGCTTTTCTATGTGTAATCATTCTTCATTCTTGTTTTGCCTCAAGATTTTCTCTTCACACTTAGTTTTGAGCAGCTTGGCTATGATGTGTCTTGTGTATTTGTGTATTATTCTTTTTTCTTAAACCTGCTTTCGGTTCTTCAAGATTCATGAATTTGTGGTTTGATTTCTTTCCTTAAAATTGGAAAATTCACTCCTAATATCTCTTCATGTATCTTTTCTGTTCATTCTTCTTTTTCTGGGACTACAATCGCATGTATGTTCAACTCCCTGATCTTTCCTGTAGCTCTGATATGCCATATTAGATTTTTTATATACTTTTTTCTGTTTGGATAGTTTATATGACTAGTCTTCAGGTTCATTGGCTCTTTGATCTTCAGTATCACATCTATTGATAAACTCATGGAATGAGTCTTTATTTCTGATGTTATGTTGTTTATTCCCCACTCCCAACATTTTCACTGTATTTCTTTTTACACTTTCCCATCTGTTCATACATGTTGTCCATCTTTTCCATTAGATACTTTAGCATATTAATCATATTTCTAACATCAATCTAATAATATCTGGATCTTGTTTTATTGACTGCTTTATCTCTGTACTGTTTTTCTTTCTTCTTTTCTTTTGTTATGCTTTGGGGGGTACGTGTGTGTGTCTTATAATTCTCATTTGAATACTGGAAATTGTCTATAACAGCAGAGATTATGGAAATACAACTTATACTGTGAAACGAGCACATCTATTTTCCTTCTGGGTGGTTAGTGTGGGTGGTAGAGTCAATCTAGTTAGTAATCAACAGAGTTGGATTTTGTTGTTGCTAGCCACCTTCAGTGCACACAGGCTTTAAATTCCTCCAGTGCTAGACTGCCGCAACCTACTACTCTGGGTGGGTCTTGCAGTGCCAGGAGGTTTTCTCAGAGTGTCAGCTTAACCTCAGCTTTCAGCATGCCCTGTCTGGCCACACCAAGTAAGGGATCCTCCCCTCTTTGCTTGTTCCTCTTCCAGTAATGATTTGCTATTGCGCCATACTTGGTGTGGGACATGGCGGGAAGAGTTCTCTGTTTTCCTATTCCAGCTTCAATCTTAGGTAGGCATGGTGTGCCTGCAACTTGGGGATGGGGCTTTCTCAGCATTCCTGCCCCTCCACCTGTGACAGTCAAATTAGACTTTGTATCTCTACTTTGCAAAGGGTTAGGTGGTAGGAGAGATTTTCCTGATTCTCTCCCAAACGCTGTGGGGAGATTTTGCTTCTGTTTCTTCCTCCGCAGTATTGTCCCTTTGGCTGAGATGGGTGGCTAGAGTGTCACTGCCTCTCTCCTGGCCATGGACTGTGCTGTCCTGACCTCAGGGGCAGAACCCTTTTGCTTCTACTCCTCACTCAGCAGCAGTTTACCTTTGCTTGGGATCTGCGAAGGAGGGATTTCTCTCCTCGTTAGCAAATGTTCTTCTGTAGCAGATGGGTTTTGATTTGCTCCTTTTTCAGAGGTTGTGGATCTTTGTCTGAGCCTTGGGAACAGTAGGGTTCTCTGCCTCTGCCCAAGTGACTTAAGAATTTGCATTGCATGAGAGACGATTTTAAGAAAGTAGGTGGGTTTCACGCCTAGTGCCACTAATGGGGGCTCTCTTAGGTCTCTTGCCCTTCCCCCATCTTTCTCATGAGCACCCATGGAGGCCTGTGAAAAAGAGATTGGAGGTGAATGTGGACTCCTGCAAGGCTGAGGCTCCTAGCTATTCCAGCTGTCATGCTAGCCCATAGTTGGCTTTAGGAATTCACTAATGTTTTCGATGGTTTCTTCTTACCTGCATTTATGGTGGTTCGCTCTCCCTCCCACACTCCACCCAAGGTTGAATTGTTCTTTTGTTCCATCTCTCCTCAGAGCAGCTGTTAGCCACCATCCTTTGGAATTGGGTTCCCCTGGATGCTGTGCAACCTCTGCTCTATGATAAGCTCAAAAAAATTTATGATTTTATAAATTATCTGGCCTTTGTTTTTCTCCTTGTTAGAGTGGGAGCAATATTTTCTTATAGATTTCTTCATCTTAAGTAGAGGAAAAGCACCAGGTTTTAGTATCCACTTTTAAAGTTTATGTATGCTAAGATCTGTCAATTTTTCCTTTTTTTTCATTTTATGTTTAAAATCTCTTCCATATTCTGATAAAAACATTTTTTATGGGTCTTTAAGTTTTTATTTATTTCATTATATTCTTTAATACAGCTAGATTTCTTTTTCCTAATGGCTAACCAACACCTTCAACATAATTTACTAAACACATCATTTTCCCCAATTATTTGGATCATCCAATTTAACATACATTAAATTGCTACATGTATTTTTTCCTGCATTTATATTCCCAGGCCATAAGATGCTTGGTGGATTCTGCCTTTGCTTTCCTGGAGTCTTGATTAACCATGTGAATAATTTTTGCTACACTGCTAGAGAGACCAGATGGAGAATGTGACATTCTGAAGGGTGAAAGTCCACAGGAGAAGAAGGGGCATAGAAGACGAAACACCAAGAGACAGGAAAAGCTTCCCCAGCTGAGGGACCAGATTGTGAAGGGAGCCACTTTGGGTCTTCTAGCCTAGATTTCATCCTCCTGACCAAGCCTAGCTGCCAACACATGGAGAAAAGATAGGCTTTCCCAGCTGAGTCCTGGCAAACCAACCTATAGAATCATGAGTCAACTAAATGGTTGTTGCTTTAAACCACTAAGTTCTAGGGTGGCTGTTATGTAGCAATAGATAACTTACATGACCTGAATTTTCTCAGTAAAGAACCAAAGATTTCTTGAAAGTGTTATAAGATGAATTAATTGTAAGAAATGAAAGGGCATTGGAAGTGTTTGTTAGTAGCTGTGGGGAATTTACTAGAAGAATTCAATATGAAATAAGGTAACCACTCAGCACATGTGAAACCTCATAGAAGAAGGGCAGTATTCATTTGTGAAAGATCAGTTCAAATTTTGGGTACATGACCTTGGTTCTGAAAGCTAAAGTTGTGTTGAAATAACTGTTAATAACAATAAGTTTTAGAGCATCTTGAAACCAAAGGCATCTGCCGTTGGTTTCAGTTAGTAGAAAGTGGCCCTGATATTTTCATATTCTCCATGTTATGCTGCTGTCAGGTAGTCTGGGTGTTGAATGCTACTGTAGAATATTTACCGAGACTTAGGAAAGAAATAATTTCTCTAAAAAGCAGTTATAGAATCTGCACACAGCATTGTACATTAAAATGTTCAGATACTTTGCCAGGCACTGTGGAACTAACGATAACATTTACCACCTATATTCCTTACTCCAAGAGGTCTGAAACACAGTTGGGGAAACAAAAAAAAAACTGTAAAATTTAAAATACAGTTTAAGGTCATCATGAAGTTGCTGTTATTAAATATCAAATAAATTTAGGAAATATGTGTTATAAGGCTTTGAGGCAAGAGGAGTCATTTTGGGGTGGGGGTGAAATAGTTCTAGAAGATTTTGTAGAAAAGTTACAATTCAGCTTTTTGGAAAAGAGTCCATTCTGGAGAAACAGGGTTGATGTCAAGCCCAGGGAATACTGACTGAAACTGAAACACACACACACGCGGAATTTCAGAATGTTTTGGTACATCAGTGATTAAAGTAATTTGAACTATCAAGGGCAAGTCTGAGACACCGAGCATTTAGAAGTAAGGCTAAGGGGATATTTGCTAGGATTTTAAACTACAGCATGAGAAATTTGGAATAGGGATTATAGGCAACCAGGAGACACTGTGTTGGAAAATTTCAGAACAAAATAGGTATAGAACCCCAAGATATATAACTCAGCTACCCCAAGATGAGCAAAGAAATCAGAGTTTAGTATGAGGTCTTAGCATACAAACTCTGTCCCTGAAACCTTCTGGATTACAACTATGTGATACGCTGGCCTAAGGATGGCGGGAAGGGAAGAGGAAGAGAGTTTCCTCTTTACCAAGAGATGACAGAGAATCCTTGCTTCGATTTTGCTATGCCAGCTAAAATGAATTTGAAACATAACGACAGTCTTTTACTTTCCTTCCCCTACATAGAAGGGTTTTTTTTTTTTTTTTTACATGCAAAATACCACGGAACCAGAAAATTTAACTTCCACATTGTTGCTTCCTCTCTTGAGTTGCAGGATCATCACATCTGTGTGGAAGCTCTGCTTGAGTTTCTCCTTGGCCAGTTTCTAGTATCTCATTATCTTTCTTACTCTGGGGTCCATGGGCTGGGTCTCAGAGACCCTGCAAACATCTGACATTACTTGCAAAATAGGTATGCTTATGCTTACATGCATTTTTTTCTAGGAAGAGATTCCATAGTTGGGATCTATGACCCCAAAAGAATCCCTGTTCTGCGTGCTGAATGCCATATGCAATGCTGATATTCAGGGTACAGTCCTACAGCCTAATTGTTTTTAGCCCAACTAAGGGATACGCTGGTCCTTTCTCTCACTTCTTACAGAAATGAATTCAAAATTTAAGATCCTGGCTGACACCTTGAGTGTTCTTTAGGAATGGCCACTTTTCACATGAGACCCTATGCCTTGACCACAGATGTCAGGCCTTGTCCTCACAATAATTGAGCTGGGTCAATTTACTTCCATACCACATGTCATTTTTAAACCAACCACCCACTTGTGTATTTAGAATGTGAATGGGGGCAATTATAGCCATATGACTCCCCAGTTAGTAACTCAACAATACTGAAGGGCAGACAGACGGGGCGAGGATTTGTGAAGGCAGTTTTAGGAACTGTAGCTTATCTTCCTCTCTGATGTTTCTACTGTTGAAATGAGACAGTGGCCCTTACTAGGCAAACGCAGGTGGCAGCTATCAGTACTGGACCTCTGGCAGCAGAGCTGTGCTTGGCTCTGAATCACCTTCTTCACCCCCAGCCCAGCCCAGCCCAGCCCAGCATGCTCTGGAGTCCAAGGAGCACAAATGCCTCTTCTCCATGTACCAGTCTCCCTGCAAAGCAACACTAGGGATGGGAAGGGAAGAATGATGATCCCTGGGAAATGTTGCAGGGGGCCTCTTGAGACTTGTTATGCAGGGAGAAGGTGGGGTGGTGTGATGTCAGATATCACTCAAGAGTTACTTCACATTCACAAGACTGTGATCAGACACTTTTCGTTTATTCTGCCTAAAATGATACAACAGGAACAGAGACTTTGAATGGAAATTTTTTTTTTACCTGGGTCTTTTTAGGATTTCAGCAAAGGTATAAACATCCTCATTTTTCATGGGAGAATAAAAAACTCTTCAACATACATCCAAGGAGGCATTGCAGCCTTTCAAGTGGAAGAGAATTACAAGAGAGTTTCTGCTTTAGAGTCTAAATCTTTTCAACTTAAAAGCTGCCACTCTGAGGTCATTTACTTTTCATGTTACTGGAAGTACAGGGAGACTTTAAAAGTAATAAAATTCAAACAGAGCCCACTAGGGACTAGGCAATGGGCTTTCAGAGCAGGTTGATTCATTCATTTTCACTCATGTAAAGTTTAAAGAGAAAGCGAGACAGGGAAGCTAGACAGAAGGTGAGCAGAGAAAGTGTGGCAGATTTGAGAGAAATGACCTCCAAGAGTCAGCCCTTTAGGTCTGACTCCCTACGAACCCATGAGGATGGACATCAACAACAATCCTATTAACAGGAGAATTCTTACAGAGAATTCTATAGAGGATGCAACTATACTAGACCTCTCCTAACAATTACAGTGTGTACATTTCAGTATTTCCTTTTTCAAAAAATTTGGAGGTAGGAGAGCTTTGTAAAAGACCATCACATTTTCATATTGTGCTTTTTTCCTGAATAAATTCTGTGAAAAAGAAAACAAACAAAACAAAACCAAAAAAAAAAAAAAAAACAGCAAACAAAAAACCAAAACAAAATAAAAACCAAAACAACAACAACAACAAAAAGTACAGCCTGGTCCTTCATAATTCTCTAAGAAAAAAACTTGAAGCAGCCTGAGATTATAGTCCACACATTTTCAGGTTAGTTTACTGGCCATTTTTCAGTTATGTCAAATGTTGGCTATGACATTTTAAAATATAAAATAACTTTTCTAGAAGGGAAAAACAGTAAAATAAAGCACACACAAAAATTTTTTTTTATACTTAGATAGCCAAGTGCCTGGATGTGAACAGCCGCGCGTCAGCTAAACCTCCAAGCTCAGGGAGGAAGCTCCGGATCAGAGGGTTTTGTATCATGTGCCAATGAGCCACACAGCTAGGCTCACCCAAGGCTTTTGGCCCTGTCTATTCCCTTTACGTGACATTTTGCTATTAGAGGATAGCGCTGGGAGAGAATCAGAATATTATTTTGAGATTTAGGATTAGTACCTAAATCAGCAAGAGAGGAGCTGGAAACATTTGACTTAACTCCATTGGTCAAAGAAATCTCAGCTCAAAAAAAGAACTGTGAGTTGCAGGGGTTGTAAGCTCTTTTTACTCTTAGCTCTATTTAACATGAATGTAACCATTCTCAGATCTTTCCCCCTTAGGTTTATTTCGTTTCTGGAGAATGATGTACTGACATTCAGAGACATGGAGGAGGCATAGAATGTTGAACCTTAAAAATCTTTCTCCTGCACTCCTGGTGCTTCTGTGGAACCTGTAATCTTCTGCTACACTATAATCTGCTCTTTTTTTCCTTGGAGTTTCTGCCTTCTAGGAGATGAATTTTATTATACTGAATACAGAAAATATACAGTAAATATATGTTACATGAATTTAGCATAAAGCAGTCAGAATGAACTCAAGACTGCTAGAGAATGTATCATCAATATATACAGAGTATGTGATATTGTCTGGTCTTGTGCTGTGACCTGGACTGTATGGATATAGTTTTCTTTAACATTCACATGCACGCAATGGAGCATTAACTATTACTGACATCCCCATTTTAAAGCAGAGCGTGAACCAAAATAAAATTTTAAGACTCACCCCCCCACCGGCTGACTGAATGGATCCCCTCATGGCCAAAGGAATATCCTAAAACTAAATTGTCTGCCACGAGAAGGGAGGTCAGACATGCCTCATCATGCCCCCCTCCCTTCTTGGAGACATCCTTTGTGACCCATTGACAGGCCTAAGGGTATGCAAGACAAACCTGCAGGTCCTCAATTTACACAACAAATCTATGTGGAGTGGCTTATCTCTGATAACAGCTCCTTATGTTAAAACATTCCAAGCCTTTAGACAAAGCTTCATGTCTTTAACCAATTACAAGCCAAATAATCTTTAAACCCACCTATAACCTGTAAGCCCCTCCTTCAAGATGTCCCACCTTTTCAAGCCAAACCAATGTATGTTTCCCACGTATTGATTTAGGACTTTACCTGTAACCCCTGTCTCCCTGAAATGTATAAAACCAAACAGTAACCCAGACACATCGAGTCCACTTGCTCAAGGCTTCTTGGGAGTGGCTCCGGGTCACGGTCTTCAAATTTGGCTCAGAATAAACTTCTTTCAAATATTTCAGAGTTTGGATTTTTCCGTCCGCAAGAGGAAAACAAGATCAACAGGTAAAGGCCATCAGATTTTACAGTTTAACTCTTAATTACCGCAGTACACTAAATGTAACTAACATATGCATTTGGTGGGATTTTGTCTTTTTTTATTTTGGTATCACCACATTTTGTAGAAGCAAAAGTGATCCCCAAAGTAACGTCTGCCTCCACTTCTTTCCTTCTCACAAGCGGACAGCACCCCTATTAAATAGGACTTGACTGTTGATCCCATGTTCAGCCAGGGACTAGAAATTTGATTAGAGTGTTTGAGGGGCACGGGAAAGTACTGATTTTTTTGTAGAAGGATTAACTGCATAGCTCCAATTTGTGAGATATTTGTCTAAACTCCTCTTCAAAAAGTCCTGACTCCCTTACTGCAGGCTCAACCAAGTTTTAAACTTTGAGACCATAATCCTGTGATCAGACATCTTTCAATTAGCATAAATCCCCCAAAGCTTCTACAACTTGAGAGTCATGTTTGCATTATAAACAGAACATGTGTTTCATAGGGTGTGAAAAACGCCAGCAAAAGCTGCTTGCTTCATTTTATCAACCGACTTTTTTAGAGGGTGCTGACAGCCTTGCAGAGGCACGACTGGCCACTCGGGCTGGCAAACCCACAATCTGTGGCTTTTTCCTTAAGTGGTCTATCAAGAGATTAGCTCAGCCTAATTTCTGCATTTGTGTTTGGTAGCAATGCCCAGAGGAGTTAGGAGCAAATGCATATTTGACACCTATTTATCTTTGTCAGGGGGTTGTCATGGGAGCCAAGGTGATACTGACTTTAGCGAGGTCCTTTGAGGAGAGGTGATGAGGAACTGGATATATTTGCTTGGTTCTATTTTCACATCTGACTACTGTTTGCCAAAAGGTTGAGTTTCTCCCACCTCTCTGTCAGCACTCCTGGCCTTTTATATCCTGTGGTTTCTTTGGTATCAGCAAAGAAGTTGAGGCCTAACTGGCGGTAGTGAGAACAGATATGGCAGAGATGTGTGCACATATGCCCATGGGCTCTGATTAAAAGTATTTTTTCTTGGCTTTTAAAATTTTTCATATTAATGGGCAATGGTTGAGACCGCATATGTTAAAAGGACATACTCTATTGCATTGTCAAATGTGAGACAGCAGATAAAGAAAGGCAATGGAATCCTAAAGAAAAAGGAATAATAATAGCCTGGAATGATCTATTAGTGCAAAAGCTTGAACCATAGGAAAGCAATAGTTTGTTGACCTACTGCTTAGATTCTAAGTCTTTGTGATTTGAAAACTTTATTATGACTTTATTACTTAAATACACATCTGGAAAAAAGTGAGAAGTGTTGTATTGGATCAAGTTTTATATCTCAAATTTCAAATTTGTAAATGAGTTTTCTAATGCTATGCTTCCTGAGATTAAAAATGAATAAATACCCTGATTTTCTGAAAGCAAATGACTAACGTACTTACAAAGATTTGTGTTCTTAAGCTCAGAATACTTATGTGTACACTCATGTGTACTTACGTGCTCTCACGGTGGGCACTCATTCATGCATTTATGCTGTCTTTCTTTCCTCTTCCCTGTCAATTTTATAGCCTGGATCTAAAATTTGAGTTCGTAACATGTGCTAAGCACTGTGCAAAGCATCCTACCTGGATTGTCTTGGTAATCCTCTGACATATCACTGTTTTTATACTTATTTTACATGTGAGGCAACCAAGGCATTGAGTGATGACACAGCTAATTGCTGGAGTCTGATTCCTGAGCTTATGATTTTAACCACCATATGATCTTCCTTCCCAGTTAAGGAGGCTAACCAATAATGCATTTGCCACTAGTTGCCTTTATTATCATTCATAGCCATATAAAAATCCTTTTCTTTTCCAAGAAATTGTTTTAAACTGCTATCCTTCTATTTCGCTGTGGAAAAGTAGAATTTTTATCCATCATATCTCAGTGATGACTTTCTATTGTAACAATTCCCCCATGTGTATGGTTAGGGATATAGACAAGTAGATTTATAGATATACTATAGATTTATATGCAGCTATCTGAAAGGATATAAGAGAAACTGTGATAGCTTCTACAGAAAAATTAATTAAGCAGCATGGCTGAGGGTGAAAGAGTTAACCTCTTGATATTTCTTATATGTACTTACGTTACCTAATCAAAAGCAATTTTAAAATCAAATGCAATCAAACAAAAACAACCACTGCAGAAATTTATTCTCCTGGAAGAACACTGGCTTTCAAGTGGATGAGCAATTGCTTATGATAACATTTATGAATCATCAATAAAACATTGTTAGCCATATTTTTCTATATTCTGCAAATTAATTTTTTCATTAGAAATCAATTTAATTCCAATGATCAGTTTGTTATCTTTTAATTCTTCTAGTATGTGTCATCATTTTCTGCCTTCAGATAAAAATTGGTGTGCTTTGTTTAGATGTGTTGACATTTATGATTCTGCAAACTAATTTGTGTTCAATTAAAACTCACTGAAAAGTTCAAACTTTTAACTTAACAAAGCTTAACTTTATATTCTGGATTTCAGCAAACTTTATATTCTGGGTTTCAGACATACTATATGCAATAGGACAGAAAGTAAGGACTCTGTTTCTTTGAGAGCATCGGCCACTCTGGAGACGCCGATTAAGCTTAGTGTCAGTATTCACTCACTTGTTCTTTTATTTGTATATTCTTTCACTTGTGCCTGACATTAATTGGTCCTTTTTGGATGTCCAGTTTACCTTGAGTCATGACAGTATGTGGAAAATTACGGGAGCAAAGGCAAGCATTTCAACAGAATAAAACAAAAGCAGTTCTATTAACCTATTAAATCCCAGGAGTCCCAGCTGCACCTCACTCTAGATAAAATTGTGGGCATAACAGTCTATAGTTGCATAAATGCCAGGCATTCTTTTAGACACAGATGCAAATTAGCTTAGGCTTATATTTGATCTTTGAATCATCTTTTTTGTAGCCAGCTGGAGTTTTTGGCCATAATATGTTAACAATTTTTGGATGAATCATGCTGTGGTCATTATAGGCTTGTCTCTGGACTGAATAACTGGATCTATTATTCAGTTTCATTTTTAAAATAGTTGATGATGCATACGGCAACATGCATAATCTCTATTGTATCTATAGATGCCTAATAAAACATACATTAATAAAATATTCTCCAGGCAGGAAAAACGAAATGCATGTCTGATTGTCATGGAGAGCACTATATAAATTGGCCAAGATTCTGGGCTCTAGATTTGGAAGCTGGATGTGTCCCTGGTTAGCTCTGTGCCCTAGTACAAGGTAATTAAAATCTCTCTAAGCCTCAATTTGCTCATTTAAAAGCAGGGTTTGTTGTGAGGATTAAAGTATATAATATGAATGAAGGTCTTAGTATAGTGCATGGTATTTTGTAATCACTCAATAAATGTTAATTCTTATTTTTGTGGTTGTTACTCTTGACGTAGCTGAAGAGGCGTGTGAGAGGGCAACACGGTGCAATGATGCCAGCACGTGTTGGGCGGGAGGAGAGCAGAGATACTCAAATAGCTTCTCTGTAAGGGTGGGGTGAAACAAGAATTCCCTCTGATAGCTCAAATTTCTCCTCTTGCATTCACAGTCCTCCAGAACACATTTCTAATCCAGACTTAATTCCAACTCCTTCCCCACACAAGCCTTCTGCTTTAGTCAGAGGCCTCTGCTCAGATTCTTCTCTGTGAACTTCCCTTGAGCAGGAAAGACTATCCCCACCCGAACCCAGTTCGCAATCCCTCGTCCTTCAGAGCTAGCTCTAATTTCATACCAGTGAAGCTCTTTCTAAAAATTGTGTCCTCCTCTCCTCTTTCCCGGATGTCAACAGAATAATTATTTTCTCCATACATTTTGGTGGTGAATTAGTATTCTAGGCTGTCATAACAAATTACCACAAGTTTAGTGGCTTAAAACAACATAAATTTATTATCTCGTGGCTGTAGGTCAAGAGTCTGACACGAGTTTCACTCGGTTAAGACCAAGGTGTCCCAGGGCTAAGGTCCTTTCTATGGGATCTAGGAATGAATCCCTTTTCTTGTTCATTCAAGTGTTGGCAAAATTCATTGCCATGCTATTGTATTAATAGGTCTAGAGCCCTCATTCCCTTCCTGGCTGTTGGCTTGAAGATGCCCTTTGCTCCCAGAGGACTCTCTTGGGTCTTTGCACATGGCCTCTGGATCTCAGAACACTGATGGCACATGCGGTCCTTTTCATGCTGCCATCTTTAGCCTCAACCTTCTGCTTCTTTCTTCCAATTTTATGAAATGTCATCAGATTGGGCCCACCAGAGCACTCCAGAATAATCTTCTCATGTCAAGGCCTATCTCCTTAGTCACAATTGTGAAGTCTCTTTTTGCCATATTAGGGTTTGGGCATTTTTGATGAGTCATTATTCTGCCTACCCAGGTCATTTTATAAAGTCCATTTAGGATTTTAATTACATATGGTCATGTCTGAATTGCATATATCTTTTCAGCGTGTCAGTGTCTAGTCTCCCTGTCAAAATTCTGGATAGTGAGAAGGGACAAGGAAATTTGTCACAGGTCTTCTATAGCGCTAACCTGACCTACCCCAAAGCTCTGAAAGCTGGTTGATTGAGGAGGCACACAGGCAGATTGCTGAGTCAGTGGTTCAAGAGAGTCTTCAGGTTTTTATTTTTATATCTTAAATAGTCAAATTTATAAAGGATTTATTTTATATTGGAAAACCAATCTATGAGACGCCTTCTGTTACAGGCTTTTCCTTAGGCAAATGCCATGAACCATGCTTGGACTGGTTTAAGTAACAGGTGTCATGATCTTGAAGCTGAACTTCAAGGTTGAGTTTATTGGCTTGGAAGAAATATTTGTCCTAACAGTGTTTATTAAAATCGTGCTTTGCAGCAATGGCAAGGGGGATAAAGTGTTCCCTGCATGACAGACATTTCTCTAGGAAGCCACGTTGAAATGTCCTTCGTGCTTACATAATAATTTTATGAGTGCGACAATTACTTTATCTCATCCTTGGGATTCTACTAAAATATTACAACCTCCTATCTTAATATTTTCTTCTGACATTCCCTCATAATTCTCCCTATTTCTGTCCTTTGACTCTTAATATGTAAAACAAACAAATACATTTAATGAAAAGCAAATTCCAAGCCTTTACACAAATTGTTTCTTTTTTCTAAAATTTTATTTCTTCTTTCCACTTCTCATCAGGAAGTCGACCATCTGCAGAAATTCCACTCAAATTCTTCCCAAAGAAAGTTATCTTTTATTCCTTCTCACTGATACAGAATGTGAAGTATCCCAGAGTTGTTTTGTATTCCCAGAAACTAGTACCATATTCAACTCCATAAATACTAAATATGTCTGTGTCATTGATTAACTAATAATACCATTGAACAAATTGATTGACAAGGTTACATCTCTGGACTTTTGCTATAGAATATAATCTTATTCAATTGTTGCTTCTTTTTTTCCAATATGATTAATATTACTTGGTTTCATTAGTTTGCTTGCTCAGTTTGTTTGTAATGATTCTTACAGAATCTGACTGATGACTGAATATAGAGAGTTTTTTTTTTCTATTGACAACTAGGAAAAACTCTGTTCTAAAACACTTTTCTGTGGCACAAATGAATATTAGATCTATCTGAGGAAAAACAACAGACTGTGATTATTTAGCTCAAAGCTGATAAAGAAGTCTAAACATTCAATTGGCCTTATCTATGACTCTCTAAGTGTCCACAGCATGCTGACCTCAGCTTCTATATAATGTAGAAATGGCCTGAGCCCTTGAGAAATAGCATTTATCACTCTGTGACCAGTGGCAGTCCGTGTTTTACCATGAGATCATCTACCTTTAATCCTAGTCTAAATCCTTAAAAAGGGTGGGAAGGGGGGCCAGGCGCGGTGGCTCACGCCTGTAATCCTAGCACTCTGGGAGGCCGAGGCGGGCGGATTGCTCAAGGTCAGGAGTTCGAAACCAGCCTGAGCAAGAGCGAGACCCCATCTCTACCATAAATAGAAAGAAATTAATTGGCCAACTAGATATATATAGGAAAAAAAAAATGAGCCGG
>CAUYRT010027091.1:0-17030 GCA_963574885.1 Lepilemur ruficaudatus | reverse complement strand
ATGAATGGCATGAAAGGAGTCAAGAAGTCACCACTAAAGAAACAAAAGCATGTATATCTCAATAAAAATAAACGCACACTCACCCCTATAGAGAGGAGAATTCTGCCCTCCTATGCTGCTGCCCAAGCGTATATACGAGTTCTACCTCCCCACATCAATCAGAAGACACTGCATAAATAATTACTATTTAAAATCCTGTCTCTCTCCTGAATAAACCACACTCCAGTACATTGTCCATTGTCCATGTGAGAAGTTCTTTTTTTTTTTTTTTAGACAGAGTCTCACTCTGTTCCCTGGGCTAGAGTGCCATGGCATCAGCCTAGCTCACAGCAAACTCAAACTCCTGGGCTCAGGCAATCCTCCTGCCTCAGCCTCCTGAGTAGCTGGGACTACAGGCATGCGCCACCATGCCTGGCTGATTTTTTTCTATATATTTTTAGTTGACCCATTCATTTCTTTCTATTTTTAGTAGAGACGGGGTCTCGCTCTTGCTCAGGCTGGTCTTGAACTCCTGATCTTGAGCGATCCACCCGCCTCGGCCTCCCAGAGTGCTAGGAGTACAAGCGTGAACCACCGCGCTCGGCTGATGTATTTTATACTTACATAAAAGTCCTGCAAAAGGGGGAGCCTGTTGTATAGAATCCTCTGAACCCTTCATTCAGCTACCACAATGGTGACATCTCATATAGCTGTAGTACAGAATCATGACCAGTACAGTGACATTAGTACGGTATGATTAAGTAGATGACAGATTTTATACAGTTTTCACCATTTTTTAACTGTCATTCACTTGTGTGCCATTTCTTTTTTAAAGTCCCTTAAGACCACATCTCTTCTAAACAATGACCTCAATTCTCAGTGAGTAGAACTAACTGCTTTGATATAAAATTATAAAAGTTACTTGTAAAAATTAAAAATACCCAGATTAGTTCAACTATCTTCAAGATACAAAAATAAAAACTGTATTTGGCTTTTCTTTGTACACTGTACTTTCACGGTGTGAAAGTAGTCAGCGTGCAAATTCCATACTCATTAGAATGGAACAGCTCAAACTGGCGGGGTTGGGGAGAAGGCCATGATCCTACCATTGTGTTAAAATCCAAAGAAGGAAGAGAGTACACTTAACTATTCAGCATTTTCCACCATAACTACCATCATTCCCCCAAGACAAATGATCACATTCTGGCACGTGAAGAATCAGAAGCCGGACGCGGCTACGGCAGAGCTAAGTTCACAGCCCAGAGCACTCAGTGAACCACCCTGGTGGAGGGTGTCAACATCAGCGCTGCTTAACAGAGGCTGTGTTCTCAGTGGTTAGTACTGGCTTGGGAAATATTAATTCCTTAGCTCATCCACTCATTCATTGACTAATTATTAAGCCCCTCCTATATGCATTTGCCACCATGGGTTCTGGAGTATAGCAGGTAACAAGACGGATATGGTTCAGGCTGTCCCAGAGAATCCATCACAAGTTATGGTCAACCTTTCTGAGATCTTTAGCTTCCTCTTAGAAAATGGCACGATTGCTAGTAATCATCAAAGGTTTGAATTCTCATTCCAGGACCTCGAGCTCTCCAAGCTATTTTTTTTTTATAAAGAGCAACCCCCATCTCCTCAACTCCAATAAACAGACACACATTAGACTATCGCTGCTTGGGAAGAATTTGTTACAGTGATTTTCTGTCACAGATCTTAAGATCTGCCTTTCTTTGTCCCAAGGTGCAGGCTAACATCTGGTTAACTTCTGGTTAACATCTGGTGTTTATGTTTTTCACAGTCTGTCCTGGCATCTTTAGCACTCGGAAACTTAAAGGGAATGCTGATGCAGTTTGCTGAAATAGGCAGATTGTGGAAAAAGGATAAATATGATTGTGTAAGTAGACAAAATGATATTTGAAAGAGAGATAAATCACGATGGCATTTTAACACTGATGTGGAATGCATATTTATATTGTAAACTAAGTGAATTTTTGTTTCTAGATATCTGTTCAAAATAACATTAGTTTACTTGCTGTCTTTAAATTGCATGCTCTAATGATCGTTCTCTGGGATTTTAATTTTAAAAGATGGGCTATTGCAAGTAGGAAGTGCTCCATGAAACACTAATGTAGAACTTCCTTAGATCTGTTCTAAAAGTTCATGCAGCCATCCCAAATGCTGCAGAAACTCTCTGAATTTTAGGGTATGCATGGTTTCTGTTCTTCGTTACATAATGTATTAGTTTCTAGAGAATCTGTGAAGAATTTAAATTCTGAATATTTCTTTTGGAAATACTCTTTTTTGGGGGAATGGCTCCCCTTGTTCTCAACCTGTCTTGCTGTAAGAAGCAGAGTTCATAATTTTATCAGGGTCCAAGTCTGTGGTGTAAAAATGCTTGTTAACATACTCTATGGTACAGTAAGAGCATAAACCAGTAAACTACACTTGGTTCACTTTTGTTCCTGATAGATAATTGTGGGGGATTTTAATACCCTTTTGGCATGCTAAAATTCTTATAGAGATAGTAGCCATTAATTAAATCAATATGGGCTCTCCCAGTTCATTTGCTGCTTTTAATGAACAGCAGTTGGCTCTGAAATTTTTCCTGGGGCAGATAGACTCAATCCCACTTCCTTGACTGGTTCAGGGATTGGGATTAGAAATGGATACAGTCTCTCTGGATTTTTTTATATTTGCTCACGTTTCTGTGGCCCAGAACCTGAGCCAGCAGAAATGACCTCTTTGGGACAAGTGTCTTCTCCTGTGCTCTTTGCTGCCTGGCCCAAGATGACAACTTCCCACCTCTGATTTTGGCCCTAGAAGTTCATGCTTTCTCATAGTTCTGAACCTAAGACATTGTACTTTAATCAAAGTAAATTGTAGGCTGGGTGCGGTGGCTCAAGCCTGTAATCCAACACTCTGGGAGGCTGAGGTGGGAGGATCGCTCAAGGTCAGGAGTTCGAAACCAGCCTGAGCAAGAGTGAGACCCTGTCTCTAATAAAATAGAAAGAAATTAATTGGCCAACTAAAAATATATAGAAAAAATTAGCCAGGCATGGTGGCTTATGCCTGTAGTCCCAGCTACTGGGGAGGCTGAGGCAGGAGGATCACCTGAGCCCAGGAGTTTGAGGTTGCTGTGAGCTAGGCTGACACCATGGCACTCTAGCCCGGGCAACAGAGTGAGACTCCGTCTCAAAAAAAAAAGAGGAAAAAAAAAAGCAAATCGTAGTGTATGTGTTGCTTTCTTTTCACAGCTAATTTGGATCATGACCTTCATCTTGACCATTGTCCTAGGACTCGGGTTAGGTCTGGCAGCTAGTGTGGCATTTCAGCTGCTAACCATCGTGTTCAGGACCCAATTGTGAGTGTTTGTCTTGTATCCTGGTGGGCTTTGACCTCCCCAAATCAGAAGAGAAAAAATCAAAATCATCACTGGTTAAGAGAAGATAGGCATGCATATCTACTAGGATTGGCCTGTACATCCTTCTTCAAGTTGCTCCTCCAGGGCCTGAAGAGGGATAGAATGGCCCAGTTTTAGCATATCAGCCCAGGGTGGGGACCTGCTGTTGGTCTGCTCCATGCTTTGATGCCAAGTCAAAGAAATCATATAAATCTCTAAGTCTGTTTTCCCAGCTGTAAACCAAAAGTAACTCTATTCTTAGCAGGTTTAATGTCTTTGCCTTAGACTTGTTAAACATGGGAATGTGTTAGTGGAGGGCTCGCCCTTTTCACAGCTTGTTAGATTGTACTCCCACCTTAAAAGCACAGAGCTGGGTCAGAGAACATCTTAAAGTCCCCTCTCCCCCTAAAACTCCACAAAAGTCATTTGGAATTCTTCATTCTTAAGAGTCATCCAGTCCAAGCATCATTTTGATTTTTAAATCTCTGCCATATAATACCACCACCATGTGGTCACTCAGCCTACTTCAGATTACCTGATGTGACAGAGAAATAAAGCTCCTGGGGAACTAAGACGTTCTGGAGCAGGAGTTGTCATAGTTAAAGGTAATCCCAGACTGATGGAATACCTTGGTATTAAAATGCTCCCGCACCCTTTCGTTCATTTGTATTTTCACTCGATTCTTTACCGAGGACCCATCAAACATAGAGACAAACTGAATGGTCACAGACAAGTCATATTGCTTCTCCATGTCCTCATCCATACAACTGGGTGGTCCTGCCTGCCTTACCTCACCAAAGAACCGTGATTTTCAGAATCAAAGTGGCAAAAGCATACGGAAGTGTTTTGTAAACTGTAATGTGGCAACTGGCAGGCACTGTTTTGTCAGCTTTGGGAGGACACAACGATAAGTAAAACAAGGTGTTTGCCTTCCAGGGTCCCTGATGGCATGATGCTTCCCCAACCTTTCAAATTTTGAAAAGTGAGCCTGCTTTGGTATGCTAGAAAAAGATCAGCGTTAGCCTTATAGGGCTAATAAACACGCAGAGTGATTTACTTGGTGTTGTTTTTTCCCTGCAGTCCAAAATGCAGCACACTGGCTAATGTTGGAAGGAGCAACATCTATAAGAATAGAAAAGATTATTCTGATGTAAGAGAAATTCATTTTTTCCTTTGCCTTGCTAAACGATATTAGTATCAATCTAATGGGCACCATTTGATGTTATTTCTCTGCCTTACAGATGTATGAGCCAGAAGGAGTGAAAATTTTCAGATGTCCATCTCCTATCTACTTTGCAAACATTCGTTTCTTTAAGCAGAAACTTCTCGATGCTGTAAGGTTTGGGGTTATTTAACATTTAGAAAAAATTCTACTGAATATCTGGGGATGAAATGTTTCTTCTTTAACAAAAAGGTCATTGGCTTTATGTATGGCGTCGAATCTGGGTTGTGTTAGTGCTTTTGTTCCTCATGTCCCAGAGGAGGTGAAACGAGCTTGTAGGGGGTCTCTTACTACATCGGGAAAATAAGCCTCTTTGAATGAGCTCCAATATAGAATCCTTTTATCAAATTTGCTGTACAGTAAAAAGACTTACCATACGGTTTTGGGCTACTGATTTTTAATAGCTATCATCCTACAGACTTTCTTTGGGCATCAACTTCAGAAACAAGGGAGCATTTACTGTAACTGCATCATTGAAGAGATTCATGATAGCAGTTGTAAATGAATATTTAACACTAAATAACAGTAAATACTGAGGGGCCCTGGAAAATTGGAGTAAAGATGACAAGGAAGCAGTCTTTAAGGTTAAGAAACAAAAGCTCAGTATTCACTCTTGAAATATGCCTTTTGATCTACTCTATCCCTTGCATAGAGCTTCTGCCTTTAGCCCTAACTATGATTATTAGTTTGGTATGCATCAGATATTTTTCTATCCAACTGTGTTTTTTTTACAAAAATTGGATCATATTGTATATATGGCTTTCTATACTACCCTTTTCACTTAATCTAGTATCTTTCCATCTAACTACATTTTTGTCAGACATTTTTTATTACATAACTTGATCTTCCTTTCTTATTCCTGGGGAGCTAAATATTGCAGCAAAATGAACACATTTGTGTTAAAAAGAGGAACATACAGGTTAGCCCCAAATATACTACTAAAATTATAAAATAAAATTATATAATAATAAATATTACAAAATCACATACATTTGAATAAAATAAAAGTTGTATAGAAGCAGAATACCATGTAGGCGCCATCCACACTCCACAGATAGAAAAGATAAAATAAAATCCCCTGAGTTATGTAGGCTCAAAACACAAACAGATTCAAATAGGGTCTCTATCCATTCGTGGATAATTTATGGATAAATTCTGGACTGTACAGAGGTTTTTCAATGTTGATAACTGCATACAGACTGAGCAGACCATGGGTATGACACAATGTTTGTTGCTGCTTTTGTTTAAACCACTTTAAATTCTATCATAAATATCTTAATTTTCCGTCCTCAACTCATCCCAGTCAACGTTACTAGAATCATGCTATATAACTAGCAGAATATTCAGTGCTCTTGTAACACAGCAACGGTTTCTCAGGTTGGCTTTAGTCCACTTCGCGTTCTACGCAAGCGCAACAAGGCTTTGAAGAAAATCCGAAAACTGCAGAAGCAAGGCCTGCTGCAAGTGACGCCAGTAAGTTTCTTGACTACGTTTCTGCCCAGTATAGCCAAAGGTTAGGAAAGTGATTCAAGGTGTTAGTTCTGTTCTTTTCAATGAAACGCCAGACAAACAAGGTATTCCATGCGTCAACTAATGTGGTGTTTTTAAATGCCATCTCCGAGGGTCTCCCTAAAATCTTAATTCTCCTGGGGAAAGAAAGTACCAAAGACAAATGTCTACAATTCCTCTGTTTGACCCCACTTTGAATCTGTGCTTCAGAAACTCGCGGGTGATCCTTGACATACATGGCGTATTTCTTGGTCAGAGTTATGGTGCTTGCTATCCTCTCCTACAGAAAGGAGTTATATGCACCGTCGACAGCGTAAAAGACTCCGACGAAGAGCTAGACAACAATCACATAGAAGAACTGGATCAGCCCATCAGTGCCACAGACCTGCCCTTCCAGATTGACTGGAATGGCGATCTTCCTGTCAACATTACGGTCCCCAGAATCAGCCTCCACAGCCTCATTCTCGATTTTTCAGCAGTGTCCTTTCTGGATGTTTCTTCAATGAGGGGTCTCAAAAAGGTAATTTCTTTTTTCTTAATGGAAACAACCATGACCAAAGGTAAAAACTGGATTTGTGGAAGGATGCTCCTTTAGATAAGACACACTTAATTAGAAGTCAATTGTTAATATAATCTTAAAGTGTATTAAGACTGAGTAGACAACTCTACTCAGTCTCCTAGGGTATTTCAGTTGTATGGTGCTTTCACATCCTCATGGCCATTGTATCTAAGTTATCCTGAAATCAGAAAAGATCTGGAAAGGTACTGGGAAAAAAATGGAATCATGGATCCTTTTGTTTTTATCCTCATCCATTATAAGCTGATGAAATTTCACTCACCTATTAAAAATACGTCTCAGCAACAAAAATCCCAAGTAGACATAGGAAAGAATAAATGTCACATGTGATGTAAAAACAGGACTGAAACAGATTGCCATCTATTTTCTTTCCATAGTTTTGTCAGCATTTCTAAAATAAATTAGTTTCTAACATAAATACAGACACATATGTAAAGAAAGTTTAAGAAATTCTACATCTATCTCTTTTTCTTGGAGTTTTACAAAAATATCCCTACACAAGAGCTGCCCTGAGATAAGACCTATTCAGCACGGGTGAACTTATACAAAATTAGAAAATGGGACCAATTTAGTTTCCTTCAAACTTATCTTTAAAAATTTTTTTAACATCACGTAACTCTCAAGTCTGCTTGCTTTTGCTTTCCTTTCTTGGTCTTTGTTTTTGTTTATTTTAGCTTAGGAGAAACACACACACACACACATTTATTTTTTGATCCTAACAATATAGCACAAAGGACAGGGACTCTGACTTGGGTTTCTTTAAAGCCCTAATTCTTAGTTCAGTGCCCAGTAGAGGTTCTAAAAGTATTCATTGGTAATGGTGATGATATTAATGACCGCCTAATTTGATCAACAGTATAAGCTATTTTTCTTACCTTATATGATCTTACTCATATTGCCACTGGTATTTGTTCTTAGCCTGGAGACCAGGAAAATGGATAAAGAGGCCAGTCACTGTGGACAGGAATAATTAACAACTTATGAGCCATGGGGGTTTGTTTTTTTTGTTTGTTTGTTAGTTGTTGTTGTTGTTTTACTTTTTGCAGCTAGAAAGCTCTAGTTGAGATCACTCATAGAAGATACTGTTTTAAAATTAAATCAGAATTGTTCATGTGAGTTTGAGGCACAACATCTTCCCATAATAATTCTCTCAAGAATGGTCATTTTTAGCTTCTTGCTGAGGAGGAGGGCTCTTTTATTTGGGTATATTTCTTTCTGTCATGAAGCCTTGCTTTTAACTTTGGTATCTCTTTACACTATTATCTCTTTTCAAAATGTAAAAGGTTCTAAAAGCAATATATCACCTGTCAGATATAGTTATGATAGTTTTCTTTACATTTTTGACAAATGAAAACGTTCCCTAAGGGAGATGCACTTTCTTTTTGACAGATATTACAAGAATTTATCAGGATCAAGGTAGACGTGTATATTGTTGGAACTGATGGTAAGTTGTTTTATTTTTACTTTATGTTCTGACAACCATTTCAGACTCACTGCCAACTCTCAATCTAGACAGTCTCTCTAAACAACAGGGATTTAATGTGATCATCAAGAAGGGAGTCTAATTTGCAACCAGGCCAGTAGAAACCGTTATGGACACAGGGGCTCACGCCTGTAATCCTAGCACTCTGGGAGGCCGAGGTAGGAGGATCACTTGAGCTCAGGACTTTGAGATCAGCCTGAGCAAGAGCGAGACTCCATCTCTACTAAAAATAGAAAAATTAGCCGGGCACAGCAGTGCAAGCCTGTGGTCCCAGCTACTCAGGAGGCTGAGGCAAGAGAATGATTTGAGCCCAGGAGTTTGAGGTTGCTGTGAACTATGATGATGTCACTGCATTCTAGCCAGGGTGACAGAGCAAGACTCTGTCTCCTAAAAAGAGAGAAAGAGAGAAAGAGAGAAAGAGAGAAAGAGAGAAAGAGAGAAAGAGAGAAAGAGAGAAAGAAAGAAAGAAAGAAAGAAAGAAAGAAAGAAAGAGAAAGAAGGAAAGAAGGAAAGAAAGAAAGAAAAAAAAAAGAAAGAAACCAACCCTTATGGAAATAGCATCTTTATATTTTAATTGTGTTGATATGTAATTAAATGAATTTTACAATTTGAATCCTAAATTAATACAGAGCAAAGGAGTGAATATGTTAACCATTTTTTACCCTAAACTTCCTGAAAAAGTGGCCTTGTTTTCTGTCTCTCTCCTTCTCCTCCCTTGCGCTTCTCAGCCCATAACAACTTGGTTTCTGCTTCACCTTGCTAATGAGGTAGCTCTTGCAGAGGTTATCAGTGATATTCAGACTGTCAATATTTTTTGTGGTGGGGAGGCCCAGAGTCTCTCTCTGTCACCCAGACGGGAGTGCAGTGGCAGAACCATAACTCGTAGCAACCTCCAACTCCCAGGCTCAAGCAATCCTCCTGCTTCTGCCTCCTTCCCCAGTAGCTGGGACTACAGTTACATGCCACCACAGCTAGATAATTTTTTCATTTTTTTGTAGAGAGGGGATCTCGCTCTTGCTTAGTCTGTTCTGGAACTCCTAGCCTCAAGCGATCCTCCCGTCCCAGAGTGCTAGGATTACAGGCGTGAGCCAGTGCCCAGCCAGACTGTCAAGATTAACTGCCTCCGCCTACCTTAGCATTTGCTCCTTTATTTGGCATTTGTCTTCAAAACTCTCTCCCTCCCTGAGTTCTGCAGGACCATTCTTCTGGTGCACCTCCTATCTCTCAGAAAGCTCCTCAATTTCTGACATTGGCTCTTCTCCCATGCCTTACCAGTCAGTCTTCCCCAAGTTTCAACCTTAAATTCCATTCAGCAGTTCTAATTCCATGGACTCTTTCTAGTCAATCTCCTCCATGCTTATGCCTTCAAGTGTGTCTACATGTTAATGAATCCCCAAACTATACCTCCAGCCCAGACCTTTCTTCTGAGCTGCAGAGCCATGTACTCAACTGTCTGGATGGCCCCCAGGCATCTCAGAGACACATAATTAAAACTAAACATATGACCTTCCCTCCCAAAACTACTCCTTCTCCTTCCCTATCTCAGTGCATCACTACTCACCCAACAGCCCAAAGTAGAAACTCCGAAGCCATCTTTAATTTCTCCTTCTCTCCTTCCCTCTACCTTCAGTGGGCCACCAGATCCTATAAATATTTCCTCTTAAATCAGTCTCTTCCTCTCCATGTCCACCCAGGCCCTCTGGAAGGACTTTCTAATTAGTGTTGTTATCCATCCCTATAATGTTCTCCCATCCCATTTGCTGACTAGAAATTTCCTTCCAGAATTTTTCCTACAATAACTGAAGACTTCCTTGCTTCCCCAGGCAAAGCACTGGATCTTCACACTGTTTGCAGCTACAGAGTACACACACATTACATCATTCTGCATTTCTGTGTTTGTCTTGTAATAAGCAGGGGTTAGTTTTGTTTACTTGCTTATTCCTTGTCTCTTGCCTAGTTCCTAGGATATAACAGACATTCAGTAAAGACTTACTGAGCACCTACTATTTATCGGGCACTGTTCTGGGTGCTGGGGATACAGTAGTGAATCTGACAAAGCCCCTGCCCTCATGAAGCTTATAGTCTCATAGGAAAGCCACATAATAAGCAAATAAAAACATATAACATACATATAACATATAACATAATAAGCAAATAAAAACAAATAAAAACGTATTTCAGGTAACAATAAGTGCTCTGAAGAAAAAAGCAGGGTTAAGAAGCAGAGCAATGGAGACGGTGCTGTTGTGGGCTGGTGATTGAGGATGTCCATGGAGTGACATTTGCACAGACATTGGAATGAAGTGAGGGCATCAACTCTGACAGTATCTTAGGGGAAAACATTTTAAAGAGGAGGGACAACTGGTACACATGTCCTCAGGAGGGCAAGAAATCGGCATCTTTAATCTCTCCCTCTCTACTGGCTCTTATCCCTAAAATCTCCAGCTACCTTCCAGCTCAAGACTTCCTTATAAGGGAAAATATTTTCTTGATCCAAATAACCTTTTAGTCTACTAAACAATTTTACTCCTTCCCTGTCATGGCAAGTGTCTATTCCTGCTGTCTCTGCTGCCCGGCATCCTTCTCAGTCTTTAACAAACATCATGACCTCCCTCCCAGGTTCTGGCGACAATGCCCTCCTCTCCCCCTCTCCCTCAGTCACTGGGAGGTCCTGTCTATGTTGAAACCTTGCCCATGAACAAACTCTCCCACCTCTGTGCTTTCGTGCCTTCTCTGTCTCCACCTTTCTCCAAATCCTAGGCACCTTTAAATGGCATCTACTCTGTTCAGTTTTCCTAGATACGCATCAAGAGGAAACAGTCTTTACCTACTTTCCCAGAATATCATAGTCCATGATCTATATCTCTCTTATTCATTCAACAAAAAAAGGGAGGACCTACTATGTGTTGGGAATTACATTCAAACTAAGAAAATAATAAAGGAAAAAACTGAATTGTTCCTTGCCTTCGTTATTGTACAACGCTTTTCCTTTCAGTACTATAGTTACATATAAATGTTCTGTCTTCCTTGAGGGCAAGATTCAGGTCTTATTTATCTTTTAATTTTGCTTATTACTCAGACAGAGTTTTACACATAGTAGACGTCAGGTAAGATTTGGTTAAGTGATTTAGTCAAACTAATGCTGATTAGTGTCTACAAAAATGAGATTTCTGAAATGATTGGAGAGGTAACGTAGGTGCTAAAGATGATGTTTTCTGATAAAACCCAGTAGCTTTGGGAAAATGGGCTACAGTTAAGTCGCTGATAAATAATAGGTCTGGCAGTCAAGAACCACAGCATATCACTGGTCCATGAGCGTATGATCTCTTTTGGCAGAAGCCCAGATGTTAATAACAAACCACACTCGGTGCTCCAAACCATTAAGTACGGAGATTAAGTCACTAGGCTCCTCCCCAAATGAAAGTGGATTAATTTTCTTCTATGAACTACTTAAGTTTTTCCTATTTGAACCTTTTCCTTCTTCCTTTTCACATTAGGGCATTCAATATATTTTTTATTAGAAAGGTATCCATTAGTTCCAGAAGACAACGCACTAAGGATACACCAGTATTGTAGCATTACGATCCATAAACACTTAACCAAACATTAACGAAATGCATATTTGCAAATGGAAGTTCCAATTACCAGCCTCAAGGGGAAACCTGTGGCCAATTACTTCTTCCTAAGGGTGATTTTTTTCTCTTCCCTCTTCAGATGATTTCATTGAGAAGCTTACTCGCTGTGAATTTTTTGACGATGAAGTCCAGAGCTCAATGTTTTTCTTAACAATCCATGATGCTGTTTTGCATATTTTGATGAAGAAAGATTACAGTACTTCAAAGTTTAATTCCATTCAGGTACCAGCTCTTTGATGACTTTCACATTTGTATAACCCATCATTTATACTTCCTAAATTTCCCTTTATTCTTCAACACCTAAGAAAAAACAAATTGGTCCCTAATCCATTGTTCCATTTTCTCTTTCTCAGGAAAAAGAGATGTCATCTGATTATATCATAAATACAAATGGAGGATTACGTAAACGGGACTTTGAGGTAAGACTCTTCAACAGGGTTATCTTCACCTGGACATCACCGCAAACAAGTGTAGCAGGGGGGCCTCTCCCAGCATGCTGCAGAACGTCCCTCGCCCGTGCAGGCCTCTGGGCCTCACCCCCAGAAAACCAGCCTCACAGGGGATTTTGAGGAAAGTAAACTCAGACCATAACAAAAAAAGATGAAAAATAGCGATAGTATATTTCTATTAATGCAACGGTGAGCACATCTTTCTATTTTTTCAAAGTACTTACAACAGTGCTCTTATTCTGGCCTTGTAATAATCGATGAGGAAGGGGAGGTATTGGTCTATTTCCATTTACAGACTAATTAGTGGAGAGGTGAGATGCTAACACACACCTCCTGTGGAGCATGGGAAGTCCCTAGCACAGTGATAGCACAGCAATGAAAGTGAAATTTCTTTCCTTCCTTACTAGAATGAGTTGCCAATTTATCATTTAACTAGTTTCATTTCAGTCTAGAACGTTCATTTCTAGAACATTCAACCCTTTAAGGCAATATCTCTAGTTTGGAAAAAGCAGAATCACAAATCAAAAGGGGTTTCTGCTGTAGGCCACCTATGTGGTAGGTGCATTACATTCATTATTTCAATTCTTGTAACAATATACAAAAAAGATACCTTCATTTTATGAATGAGGAAATTGGGAAAGAGGCTCAGAGAACTTAAGTAATTTGCTGGAGGTCACATGCCAAGTGAGCCCAACAGGATTTGAACAGAGTAAGATCTGCCTGATGATAAGACCTGTCTTCTGTTCACTATAGTATACTCCCTCTATCTTTTGGTGAAAGATTAAGGGATTGAGGGACCAGAGAAAGAATCTAATGATTGTCTTCAAGTATGGGAGGTGGCTGGTGGTATTTCTCTTAGTTGAAGAAAGGTCTAAGGACAGCAAAAAAGGAATTTAGATTAGAAATGAAAAAGAGGCCTGGCATGGTGGTTCACACCTGTAACCCTGGCACTCTGGGAGGCTGAGGCAGGAGAATTGCTTGAGGCCAGGAGTTCGAGTCTGGCTCTGAGCAAGAAAGAGCAAGACCCCATCTCTAAAAAAAAAAAAAAAAAAAAAAGAAAGAAAGAAAAGAAAAAATTAGCCAGGCGTGGTGGCACACACCTGTAGTCCCAGGTGTAGCCTCAGGAGGCTAAGGCAGGAGGATGGCTTGAGCCCAGGAGTTTGAGGCTGCAGTGAGCCATGATGATGTCACTGCACTTAGTCTGGGTGACAGAGTGAGACCCTGCCTCAAAAAAAAAAAAAGAAAAGAAAAGAAAAAAGAAATGTGTAGCATGAGATAAACCTGGGACATTATTAAGAGTGATATCAGGTAGCAAACTTCAGATGAAAAGGTCATTCCAAAAAGTTGGAAAGACTTGAAGTGAGAAGAGAGCCCTGAGCACCAGGATTCCGTTTCCCAGGACTGAATTCCAGAGAAACCCAAATCTGGCACCTTGCCTGAGTACCTTATAAGGAAAGCCCCATAACAGCAACCCTCTCCACAGTAGTTGGGTTCAGAATTGTTACCAAGTATTATTAAACAATAATGCACAGAACGGCATGGTGTCTTATGAACAGCATAACAAACTTAATGTCTGATTCAAGTTCAGAACTGATTATCTAACAGAATGTATTCAGCACAATGCTGTAACTTGGCTTCCCCATATGAAATAAAAAGAAACATTTAACACCAGCTCCTTCCCTTGCTTAAACGAAGATAAATCAGCGGTTGTGGATAGGCCACCAGTGGTGACTGGGGTAAAAGCTGAATGTGCCAGGCCAGCACACACAGCCCTTTGGAACAAATGTGAAGTAGCATATCGCTACAACACATTGTACTATTATATTATTTTGATTAAGTGAAATTAAGCCTTTGAAAGACACACTGTTACAACATGGTATCACATGGATCTATCACTGTTAACCAAGCAGCAATGGAAGGTATTTGATCATTACAATTCAAAACAAAAACTTTGTTGATGACTCTGATAAATTCTAGCTCCCAAGATATGATTACTGAAAGCAACAGAACTTAACAAATCTTGTAAAACAAGAACTTTCTGTCTCCTTCCAGGTACCAATTGAAACAAGATTCTAATCAAAGTATAATTCAGAGGGATTCTCATCACATAAAGAACTCTATACTCAAAAAGTTATGGATAAGTTCATACATTGTATGAAGAATATTTTTATTTGACAGAATTATGTTTCAAACTTTGGAACGAGATTGTTCTAGCATTGTATATTTTTCACATCTAGTATGAAATTATGTAAATATTCTTAATTTTATATCTTGTAGATTTATCGAAGGAAGAAAATTATTTTGTTTATATGTATATGCAGCACTGACAGATTTCCATCCAAGCCATTGCCTTCATGCACATGTTTTACAGTGTACTGACACCACTGTTTTGAATCTAATTTGTACAGGTCATACTAATATATCTCGTTTTTTAAAATTCAGTTGTACAGTGGGTGTGTCTTGTTTTGTTAAATTTCTTGTTAGTTTTCTGAAACGTATTTGCTGTGGGTCCCCTCCTTTATAGTGGTCTGGCTGGAAACCTGCTACATGAGAATCTTGTAATAAAACCCCCGTAACAGGGCTTCTTTGCTCAGGTTTTACAATTACCAATCCAGTTTTTTAAAGCACCCAACTCCCTATCCAGATTTAAATACAATCCTTCTTATATAATACCTGTAACTATGCAGATTTAGTATGAAAACTGCATAAGCTAATGGGAGCTATACAACAACAAGGCAAAGAAGGTGAAAAGTAAAGAGAAACCATGATGGGCAGCCAATTCTTCCTGGTCTCACTGGGAATAAAGAACACAGATGGTAGGAAAAATTATAACTCTTCTTTTTTCACTGCTGGTCCTTGTAACTCACAGGGCAAAATAACAGCTCTAGAGTTCAATTTAGCTGGAGAATGAGATTCGGTGCCCTACTTTTTTTTTTCACTAACATTGTTCTTGGTGAAAATTGTATTTATTCATGTAACAGAAATTAAACATCAGCACCAACAGAAAAGGATTCAGTGTCCTCTGTTAAACATCAAACCACTTTGTCAATGGGAAAAGCTGTCCCAATTGTTTTAAATCCTGCCTCTGAATGTTTATTGTCAAAGTGCCATTCCATCCTTTGTTAGTGTCTTTACCGACAGGGCTTGTCTAGTGGACTTAAATACAGAAAGGTAAAATAAAGGTTATTTACATAGCCAATCTTAAAAACTAGAATATCAACACTCTTTATAGCAGTGTTTAAGCTTTTGAGTTACGAACATCTCATAGTCTGATGCACCCTGTGAACTTTACAGGAGAAAAAGTACATATACACACATATATATATTTATATATGATGCCCCATAAATCTCAGGTTAAGAGCTTTTCTTTTATAGAGGGCAGGAAGTAGATTGGAAACAGGAGCCTATTTAATTGATCATTTGGCTTGGGGGTGAAGCAAATGCTTCATATAGGATTGTCACAGATGTCTGCATCCTCCCAAGCAAAGGTGCCCTCTGCATTGTTCCTACCAACCAAAAAAAAAAAGAAAAAGAAAAAAAACCCCAAACAAAAACAGAAAAAAGGTACAAGCACTCCAACTGTTGTGCCCACATCACGATACACTCAACTTTAACATCTTGAAGGTTCACTTACTTCATCCATAAATGTTTTTCACTTAGGCCTTTAAGGTGGATGATGCTTTGAATAAAGGGAGTATGCGGGGCCAAGCCTCTACTTGCCTGCCTCACAGCAAACGTTTGATATTGACTAGTACAAAGCTCTGATCCCTGATTTAGGAAGAGGTCAGGAGACCAGATAAACCAAAGCAAGATTGAAGGGGAGAGGACACAACTGGGGGACAGAACAACTTGGGAAGAGACAAATGTATTACTAAAATTAAGAAAGGTTGAAGCTAATACATGTTGAGCAGTTTATCTTTAAAATCATTTAATAATAATTATTTAAGCATTTGCTACATGTTGTCTAAACACTGTAACTTACCACTTAGAAACATAAAACGAAATGTTTTAAATGCAAGCCTGACCCTACACTGCATGAACAAGAATAGAGAAGAGGGATATTTAAACCATTTTTCTGGCATCTCCATCTGCATTTCAACATATCAAAACTGATCAACTGATCTTTTCCATCTCAGTTAATGACAACTCCATTCTTCAAGCTGCTCAAGCTGAAAAATGTCAGGAAATCCCATTGACTCTACTTTTAAAATACACAATCATTTAACTCTCAAAATAGCCCCCAACAGGTAGGTACTATGATTACACCCACTTTTTAGAAAAGCAAAGTAAATCAAGACTGAAAGAGTGTAAGTAACTAGTCTAAGTTATATAGTTACAGGTAGTAGAGCCAGAAATTTGTCTAGACAGTCTAACTCCAGAGCCCAGACTTTTAATTAATTAGGAAACATTACCCCCTAAAAGAAATTAAGACCTGTCTAAAAACTATTACAAGGCAAGACTAAACTCAGGAATAATATAGGCACATTCTACAGATTTGTTCCAGTCACTAATTTAGCATTGTACAATAAAATATATCCAGAATAGCTATTAGGAAATATATCATTAATGCTCAGAATTAAATATATTTAATATTTCCCTCTCATTATGGCTATGTATTTTGGTAATGCATTTTTTTTTTTTTTTTTTTTTTTGAGACAGAGTCTCACTCTGCTGCCCGGGCTAGAGTGAGTGCCATGGCGTCAGCCTAGCTCACAGCAACCTCAAACTCCTGGGCTCAAGTGATCCTACTGCCTCAGCCTCCCAAGTAGCTGGGAC
>CAUYRT010027089.1:0-14626 GCA_963574885.1 Lepilemur ruficaudatus | reverse complement strand
GTCCTAAATGTGCTTAGGAGAGTTTGGTCTCCTCTGTCCCTTCCCAGCTGGACAGTGGCTGCAGCTATGTCACCTTGAACTCAGCCTAAGAGCAGGGTGCAGCCCAGGTTTAAACTCTCAAAATGGCTCTGGGTGTAGACTTGCAATCAAAGAGAGCAGGGCCCCTTTCTAGTAAGCAGCATGAGCAAGAAACTGTAGGGAGTGTGGTCTTCTTATGCCTCTGTCTTATAGGATTCCATGCAGGGTGGAAGAACTTGTCCTCGGTATGTGTAGGAGAGCTTGGGCTCCCTTGTCCCTCCTCAGCTGGCAGGACTGCAGCTGTGTCAGGCTGACCTCAGCCTGAGAGCAGGGAGTTGCTGTGCTTTAAACTCCCAAAATAGTGCCTTGAGCCAGTGACCAGAGAGGGCATGACCCTTTTCAGGCAGGCTGTGCTGGCAGGATATTATGGGGAGTGCAGTTCAGTCAACACACCTGGGCACCCTGCATCCAGAAGCTTCTCCCAGCTGTTAACCAGTCCCCGGCCAGACAAGATGCCCTGAACCCTCTCTTTACCCATTTTGGTGCTTCCCATTGCTTCCCTAGCCTTCTCTCCTAGATGATCTGTTCAAAATGTGAGAATCTGCTTACTATTCTGGTTCCTCCATGGAGGAGACACATACTACCTGTGTCTACTCAGGCATCTTCTGCTACATGGATAGTTAATTATAGATAATTATGGCTCGTTAAAGTACAATAAACTTGTAGAGTTGTTAAAGTGATTAGCAAAGATAACTCCTGTATTGTTTTTAATACAGTGCCTGGCACACAGTAAATGCCCAACAATGGCTACTTATTTATAATACTGTCTTCTTGGTGAGATCAGGGACCATATTTCATTCATTAATTCACATAAGCTGCTAAGCAATTCACTTAGCTTCTCTGAGACCTCAATCCTTCATCTGTGAAATGGGATAAAATGCCAGTGTCACAAAGTTGTTTTGGCATATAAAAGACCTTCAAAAAACAGCTGATACATTAGTGGTCTCTCTTTATGTAGCACCTAGCACAGCTTCACATGGAGATAGGTACTGCAATAAAAACTTCTTGATCATGGCAATTTTGATATTATGTCAATTCATAATGTAAAAATGATAATATTGCCTCCTCCCCATTCCTTGGGATCTGTGAGGATAAATGAGACAATCTGTAGGAGAAAGACTGTTAGAAGAAAGTTGCTTTACAAATCTAAGGGGCTGCTGTTAATGATCATCTTCACAACACTAAATTTGGCATTAGAGAAATCAGAGCTTATCATGCATGGCTCCTTAAAGGAAGCCTATGAAGGTCCTTCGATGACACAGTGGCAGCTGGTGCCTGAGGCTTTCAATCTATGGAAATATGAGAGGGAAGACAGTGTTGTCACAGAAAGAAGTCAGAAAGGAATGTGAGCTGGCCATTTAGACAGAATATTCTCTTCTATACCCTCCTGTCTCCCACACCAGGTCCCCTTCCGTGGCAACACCAGAGCTTGAAGTCTGATCCTCAATTTCACAGGCCCAGAAACTCAAATGTGTCCATAAATCCAGAGCTCATCAGACTTTTGGAGACACTTTCTTACAGGAAAGTCTTAGAAAACCAGGCAAGCTGGGGAGGCTGTTTCCTTCTGGCAGCCTGATCCAAAGCTATATATTCACAGAGCCACAGTTTTAGTCCCAAAAGCAAAAGATTGGCCCAGATTGGAGAGGTGAAGTTAAGATAAAACTGGCATCCCATCATACCAGCCAAGAGCATACAGATCTGGACAAAAATCCCAGCTTCCCTGCTTAGATCTGGGGTGACAACCTCTCCAAACCTCTATTTCCAGTAAAAGAGAAGTATCTCAGAGGGGAACTGGGAGGGTTATTGGAGTCCACAATGTACCTAGCACAGCAATTGTCACATATGAAGCCCTCAGGTAATGACAGCAATCATCGTTGTTGTTACTGTACTACCAATATTTGGATTTTGATTATGCAAAGAAAGAATGTGTAGCAAAGCCAGGCTAGTGTGAAGGGAAAAGAGCGGGGAGGTCTGCAGTTCAGAACAGTTTCATAATGTGGTCTTGAGTGTGCTAAGAGTGGATCAACAGTGTCCTTAAAGGAATTGCATCAGGCTGGACAACTTCTTCAACTCGGGAGACACTGATGCAGAAACCAGACACAAACATACTCATTTATAGATTCCGATATCCATCTACGGTAACTGAAGCACATCAAGTACATAGGAAACCAAATTAGCCAGTGGAAGATGATTTGATGAGAGTGAGATCATAGAGAGTTGAAGTCCATCCGGGTACTTATCCAGGTGTGCCAAAGCCAGAGAGACTCTCTCTCTCTTCCCACAATAGACTCGTCCTCCGAAGTTACTTAACATTCATGTCTACCAAAATAATGTGTCTTTCTAGTGTACAAAGCTATATCTTGCTTCCCTTTCCCCTAAATCCACATAGAACATTTCCCTGTATAAAATAAGAGCCCTAAAGTCCAACAAATGTGGATTTGATTCCCTGCTCTACCACTGCCAAGCTGTGTGACCTCAGAAACATTGCTCAACTTCTCTGAACTGCACCTTGCTAATCTATACAATATCGACAAGAATCCCTATTTTATGGACTGCTGTGAAGTCTAGCAAGAATGTATAGAAATACTTAGCACAGTGCATGTTATTATTGTTATAGAAGCTACTATTTTAATTCTATTAATCCTAGTCTTTCTTCAATTTCTGTGATTCTGGTCCTAAAGACAAATCCTAAATACACTGGATCTACACCTGTCCTGTGTCCACTCCCATGTTCACTCAGTCACACAAGAACAGCACACCTTGGAGGCTGGACCATATCTCAAGATGGTCCAATTCATTGATTCTTTGCCGATTTTTGGATACTTTACCTTCAAAGGGAGACCTCATCACCTAGTTCTGGGGACATCTCACTGTAGCTAATTTATGCAGAGAAAAGAAGAATTCTGAAGGCCCAGAGGAATGCAAAACACTAAATATCCTGCAAATACCAAGCAGGTTTGGGCCCTGAAAGGTGTAGACATTTCTATTTTTCTGCCCAGAGCATTTTCTTCTTTCCTAAGCCAGCCTACTTTTCAGAGACAATTCTTCCTCTCACTACTCTTAGTCAAGCATCCAGCATTAATGAGAGTATTAGTGGGATCATCTATAGTGATGCCACATTTTACTTTGGGCCAGTCTTCACTTACTATAAAATCTTTGGATAACATGTCCCAGATAGCACTATTCTCAGTGGCTTTGAACAGTCACTTTCTCTTTATTTCCAAATGCACAGATGAGCTCTGTTCAATGAAGGAACACATTAACAGCAACCTCTGTATTCCCTCTAGGTTACTTGCAAGTTTTCCTGTGTTTTTAATCTTTGCTGAGCTCCAAAACCAACCATGTTGAGTGATGTGAATACTAGGTTTCTCATTTCAGTACAGAGATGACTGCATTGGAGTCTGTAAAGACTAATAAAAAGGAAAAAAAAATCCACACAGAAAAAAATCACTGGTTTGAAAAAAAAAAGTAGATAATGATAAAGATTAAGATGGTGATTCAAGAAAAAAAGAAGATATAAAATATTCCCATCTTATCTAGAGTGGTGAAAAACCACAGTAAAAACAGGGCAATGCTGACCTGCTCTTTAATAACACTGGAGATAAGGAACACAGCTCAGAATGGGAAACGTATCTGTAGCAAAATACAAGGTTGGGGGATTGGGATTCAGATCAGACAGAAAAAGGGATTGTCGATTTCAGTGGCATGGGAAAATGGAGATGGTATTGCTTAAAGCAGTAACCAATGTTGTTTATTGGGGATACAAACTAGAGAATACTGTTATGGCAGAGAAAAGAAGTTATCTCCTGTGAATTGTCTTGAATTATGCGGGAGTGAGAGAAGCTCACGGCGTATGACATTTAGAATCGCAATTTCTAAGCAGAGCGCCATCTCTGACATATCATTTATTGTCTCTGTCTCCATCCTCCCAAAGCCACATTAAGGACAGATGTGAACCTCACTTCCCCGAGTCTCCATTTTAACAATGATTTGGAGGACATTTATTTTTTCCCTTGCAACAGAATCATATTTTCCCCCTCCCGGAAGGTTTAGTTCATCACTAAATATTCAAGTCTAGGAAGTGATTTTCTTTTCTCTTTGTGCATGATCTGTCTCTCTCTGGAACTGACCCCTTTGACTGAAAGCAAGAATCTATACCAATAAAGAGCACAGGTGAAGAGAAAGTGGGGGTGGGTGAGTGGAGGGGAAGATCTCTCAAGTCGTGATGGAAATTTGCACTTGAGTCTTCTCATTTTAGCTGATTTTACAGGAAGGAAGAAACAATGCTCATCCGATCAGGTATCAGATCCTGCTGGCTTAGAAGATTCAAAAGGCATATTCAATTACCACGGAGTGTATTCCTACTTCCTGCTGGAAAACATTATGCATATGTGCAGATTCTCATGCTCGCTCTTTTGAAATGGGGCTTCCACAGCATCCTCACTGCATTTCAGGCAGAAATGAAGGGATGCTATATACAGACCTTCCAATTTCAAGGATTCAATGAATTTTAGAACTGGAAGGAATCAACATACCCATTTATTTGGCAGCTGGGGAAACTGAGGTCTCAGAAGTTAATTGACTTGATCGAGGAAATATATTTGCACAAGAGTCTGCATATGTATCTTCACGTGTTTTCTTTAGCACTTTGGAATAATGCTGTTCTCTGCATATATGTGGGACTCTCCCACTTAGCATGGGGTCTTTACCAAGGCTGGGCACTGGAGCCTAGGGTCCAGCTTCTCTGGAAGCGCTATGTGACACATCCTTACCACAGTCTTGCAGCCTCTCCAAGACACTGTGAAGGTGCAGGGGGAAGGTGCAACTGCCTCGCAAACCTAAACTATAGCCCACTTGTCGTCTTGGGGGAAATGACTTCTTCTCTGTTCCAACTTCTTGGAATCCCATACAAAGGCACTAGCCACTTCCCTCTCTGCTTCCTATAATTCCCTCAATAAGCTGAGGCTTTTGAAAACAAAAGCCAGCAATGTTTGTTGTCTTCAAATAACTTCTGCTTTTGGCTCTGCAACTAAAGCTCTGGAGAAAAGAGATCACAAAACACAAATTAATATCTCAACAAATTATTCTGCCACACTTGCTTTTATATTCCCACCCCCGGGGCCTTATTAAAGCTGTGCCTTCTACCAAAATGTTCCTCCCCTTCTCCCCAAGCTATCTAGTTTTGCCATCCTCCAGTCCCCCTGGCGTCCAGGAAGCCTGTCTTGACCTCCTCACAGAGCTCCTGAGGCGTCCCCCGTGTCTGCCCCTGGCTTTATTATGTCATGTCTCCGGCCTGTGTGACTTTTTTCTCCAATCAGGTTGTTAGTTCCCCAGCAGCAGGCACTGTGTCTTCGGCTGTTTTGTATCCCCCAAATTACTTAATAAAGTGCCAGTCACATGGCTTGGAGCGAGGTTTGGGTTTGAATCCTGAGCAAATTAGTTTGCCACTTTGAGACATCGTAATAATCTCACAATGTGGCTGGTAGTATTTTTTCTCAATAGCTTTATTGTTTTTCTTCTGATTATGTAGATGACACATTCTTATTATAAAAATTTCAAAAACCACATGGTACAATAAAAAAGAAAGTAAAGGTCACATGAAATTCTACCTTCCTTATATAAGCACCATTAACATTTTCTTGGCCATCTTTCATATATCTCTTTATGACCATACAGTGTACACACACACACACACACACACACACACGCATATGCTTTTAAGTCGGGTTATTTCATACATACCTTTATTAAAGTGGAGAATATTAAAGTTTATATACAAAAGAATTAAACATTAGTTGAATAAAAAACACTAATTTAATCTGAGCTTCAATAAATAGTCTTAAGTGAATGAATAAATAGTGTTTTCCATAGAATGTGGGGAATAAAACAAAGTAGGAGATAGCCCCTAAACCATCTTCCTGTCTCTACGCAGGTTCCACTGAAAATGCTCCATTTAAATTAGCCAAGGCTCAAAGTACGTGGCACAAAGGACAAACTAACATTCTAATTGGAAGTTCAATACTCGACACTAAGATCAGATTTCTTCAACCTAACGCAGCTTTCAGACGTCACACGGAGTCTCAGTTTACCAGCAGGAAGCGTTGAAAGGGACGGACGGAGCTACACTCCTTGGGAAAAATGTTTACTAAAGCTAAAACAAACTACACCAGACTGTTGTGTGTCTTCCCTGGAGATAGCAGAGACTCTAGCCTCTAGCACCCAGTGAAGAAACCCAGCTTTCTTATCTTAAATCATCCTGTTTTCATTTAAGCCTGCTCCCTCCCATTCTACCTCTAGTGGAGAGAGAACAATCGTCAGCTCTCTTGCCCAGCCTCCCCTCAGCCTGACCACACACACCTTTCTGCAGGGCTAATAATTTTGATTTCTCTTCCTCCCTGGTCCCTTTAATTACCATTTGTGTCTCTGCTCTGAATACTCCCCACTCTGCCCACCCCTTTTAAGGGTACGTAAACTCCCGGCTCCTCCTGCCTTCAACTGAACTGAGACATTTTACAACCCACATCACTCCTTAAACAGGAGATCTGGCCACATCTCATCTCTTAGTAATAAAATTACAACTTATGTTAGAAAACTGAAAGCACCATCTCCTTTTAACAGTCCTCATTTAAAGATCAAATTCAGATCTATGAGAAAGTCTGTTCTCAGGATAAGCAAATGGGATAACAGGATGTTTCCCGTAATATGAGAGCATCCCACTATCGGGGCAGTGGCAAACATGGTTTCTCCTCCAGTCCTGTGCAGAGGCTGAGCTCTATGTGCAAGTTGGAACATCCATCACCACTCATTTATGTCACCAGAAGTATGACTAATAGATTACCAATGTCTCTTTTTCTGTCAACTAATTCGTTGGCATATGACACCTGCTACAACACATAACAGTCCTGCTGTCCTGTTTACAGACACACAAGTTGTGACCACCTCCTAGCAGGTGTGTGCTGCAATAGAGACACTGTTCAGCCAGGTGGCCGTGATCAGCAGTGGCCATGATCATCAGTGGCCTGGGCTTCCCTCATGGAAGGGCACAGACATCCAGAGCTAGGACCATGACTTTCTTATGCTACCTTATTTTCTAATAGCATTTATCGTTATTTGAACTGACATTACTTATTTTCTTAATTCTTGTCTGGCTCTTTCACTAGATGGTAAAAGATAGACTTAATTTTGCTCATCACTAAGATTAACTTCCTCATCTCTTTCTAGTCTCTGCCAATATCTCACTTTCTCAGTGAGAAATACACCAAACTACAAAGCCTCCTACGTATACTACCCCTGGCATCCTGACACCCATTACCTTGATCTACTTTTCCTTTTTCTCACAGCTTCTATCATCTTCTAACATAATATGAAATTAACTACATAGGATGATAGCATTTATTATCTATTTCCCCTTGTGAGAATGAAAGGTCCGTGGCAGCTGAAATTCTTGTGTGTTTTGTTCACAGATGTATCCTAAGAACCTGGAAGAGTGAGTGGCACATAGAAGGTGTTCAGTAAATATTTAATAAATGAATGAAAGTTCACTTTATCCCTAGCTCCTATAACAGCATCTGGCATATAATAGCTGCTCAATAAGTGTTTGTGGAATCTATGACTCTGGCAGTAGAGACTTTTATTTCCCTACGGAAATCCCTGAGTTTGGGAACATTTTCTCTGGTATCTAAGCATTTCCCCTTCAAAATGTCTTTCATTCATCTTCCAGTATCTCTAGTTAATGACATAAAGTGGGAACTAAATGTTTGACAAATTAATTAACCAATTAATAGGTTACCAAATTGATTGTACTCAATGCTACATGAACAATGACTGATACCCCATGTTTGATTCTCTCTGCCTATTCCCCCAACATCATCAACACTAACCTATCCCATTTACAGTTCAATTCAACAAACATTTTCTGAACACCTACCCTATTTCAGGCACTATGCTACATACTGAGGGAAACAACAACACTAACAAGTGTTCATTGAGCATTTACTTAGTGCCAGCTACCATGCGAAGCATTTCACATGCATGATCCCATTTAATCTTCATAATGACCATATGAGATAGGAATTACTTTTATGCCCATATTACAGACAGGGAAACTTAAGCCTTGAGAGGTAATCTGTCCAAAGTCAGGCAGATGATAAACCAGGACAGTGAGTACGCAAAGTCTGAATTCTTATCCAGATAGCCTTAACCCGATTCTCATACTTTTCAGCCCCAAAATGACCTAAAGATGAAGAACAATCAGCAGTAGTTTATTTTCTCAAAGAAAGTTGGATATATGTTGAGAGAAAACATTTTCCAAAGTTCTGAATCACTCATGTATTAGCCCCCAATGCCCAGCACAGACAGCACAGAGTGACAAATACATGTTTGCTGAAAGAATAAATGATACTAAGCAATAAAAAGAAGTAACACTGCAAGAAGGAAAGATCAGTTCGACTGGAGGAAGTTGGGAACAAACAAGGACAAATGAAGCATTTAAACAAGACCTGAAAGAAAACACGGAATTCTAAAAGATCAAGAGGACAGTCATTCTTGGTAGAAGATGTTAGTTACCTATTGCTGCATGACAAATGACTTCAAAGGGTAGTAGATTGAACAAAAATAAACATATATTACCTCTATAGTTTCTGTGGGTCTGGAATTCAGGAGCGACCTCAATGGGCAATTTTAACTTGAGATCTCTCGTGAGGTTTCAGTTAAGATGTTGGCTGGGGCTGCAGTTATTTGAAGGTTGACTGGCAAGAAGAGCCTCCTTCAAGGTGAGTTATTTACATGGCTGGGAAGTTGGGGCAGGTGGTTGGTGGAGACCTCAGTTCCACCCCACAGGGGCCCCTCTGTAGGCTGCTTGAGCATCCTCACAGCATGGCGACTGGCTCGCCCCAGTGTAAGCAGTCAAAAGGAGAAGAGAAAGAGCTGGGCAGAACCTAGTTTCTTAATGGCCTAGCCTTGGCTTCTGCCATATTCTATTTGTTAGAGGCAGGTCATGTGGTCTGATTCACATTCAATGCAGGGGAATGAGGCTCCTCCTTTTGAAGGGAAGAGTGTCAAGAATTTGGAAACAAATCAAGGTTTAAAGGCCCCATAGAGGCAGTCCATGAAAAACTACAAGGCATGTTCTGGAATGACAAGTTATCCAATATTACTGTTAATGGACTTCTATAACCTAATGATCCCTTTCATTTTCACTATTTTCACATCACCCCATCAATTTCTTATACTTTGATCCTTCAATCTTTGTAATTTTGCAGAATGAATCTTTCAACATTTCTTCTCCAGTTTGTCCATTTCTTCATTTTATTTAAATGTAGTTCTATTCTGTGTGTTTAGCACTGGAAATACAAAAATATAAAAAGACATGGCTCTTGCTCTAAATCACATATGTAGTCCATATAACAATCACATACCATATTCCAAGGGCCATAATAGGAAAAAAAAGTGCTATGGTAATATAGAGACTAATTTTCTTCATTGAAGGGACCTTATTTGCCCTGTTAAGGAGTTTGGACCTCATCTTCTAATGGAATAAAGGTTTTTTGCAGGTGTGAAAGATTCTGCTATGTGCCAAGATTATGATCTGTATTTCAGAATGACAATTTTGATGGCAGTAGAGAGGATGGAGTTGGTAGGGGCTACATTAGCAATGGCATGTGGAATGAAGAGAAAAAAATGGGTAGAATTGACAGGACCTGGTAATTAATTACATAAGCAGAAAAGAGTTTGGGAATAACTTCTGGATTTCTGAAAGTTATCAATAACCAAGATAGGACTATAGGCAGAGGATCCAGGTGTTATGTGGAGAAGAGAATAAAATAATTTCAGTTTTAGACATATTGAGTTTGAATTGCCTTTAGTTATACAGTTGAAGGATGTGTCACATAGGTGATTGGAATTATGCAATTGAACTTCTAAGAGAGAAGTCTCAGCTGGAAATACACATTTTGGAAATACTGGCATTTGGTGTGCTAGTTAAACTCGTAGTATTGAAGGCAATCACCTAAAGAGCTTGTAAAGTAGAAAAGGCAGCCAAGAGGAGGCAGGAAAAACAGTGAAAAATAGAAGCCAAAACAGGAAGAAGATATCCAAGAGATTTCAGGGTCATGGAACCCACAGAAGAGAGATTTTCAAGAGAGAGAATCAACACAGTCAAAAAAAAAAATTCAGCCATCAAATTAGAGACAGACTGAAAATCAGACTTCACATATGTCAATTACAAGATTACTAATCATCTAAGCAGTTTCAGTGGGGTGATGTGAGATGAAATCCAGCGGCAGTGTGTTGAGGGGTAAGAGAGAGATGAAGGAGTGAACACAAGAAGGGTAGACTATGCACACCAAAAGTTTGAAAGTGAAGAGCAGCGAAGAGATTGAGTGTTAGTTCTATAAGGAGGGAAGTGAAGCAGGATCCATATCATTGCATTCTAATAGGGTCATGCTTTCTGGATTTTATTCTCAGCCTAATCAGAGAAAGGATTTCATTCTCCCTTTTGTTTCAGCAGCTGCTTCCAGCAGAGCATGTCAGAAAAGGGGAAACTGCTTTAAAGGGCCAAGGAGAAGAACCAGAACAAACACAGCACGTCAACTTCAGTGTCCCAAGAGAATCTGGACTTCCCATCTCACTTATTGCATTCATTGGACCAAATGTCCTCTCCACTCTCAAATGGAGAGGACAAAACTTTATAACATTTTTCAAGGTAAGCGAAGGTCAACTAATTATTAATGAAGGCAACCAAAAAAGAGGGGAGTAGATGTTTATTTGATTTATGGAAGCCTTCACTTTACGACAAGGTATGAACCTATAAATATAAAAATCTTAGATTCATAATATTTTTCATCAAAACAATATTTTCATCATTTATCAAGATATATTATGAATGATCAGAATCTAAACATAAATTTCCACAGTGGCAGACCAAAGGACAAAACTTTGGGCTCCAAAAGACAGAGGAGTGCCATTGAATAGCTCTGTAATTAGCTCTCTGGTGGGCAAATCGGGGCATCTTAGCAGAGCTTCACCAATCAATCTCAGTTATCAGAAAGAACATAGAAACAGAAGCAAACTCCAAAGAATATAAGACCCGGGGTAAAGAGATCTTACCAAGAGTAATTCCTCTTTTCTGCCTTAGTGAAAATAATATGAAAAGTATATAGAAAATATGAAAAATAAAGAGGGATACTAACCCTAATTCCAATAATGCTAGCACAATAATTGTTATATTTGGGCACTTCTCTTTAATAACAATAGAAACAACAGCAATTGGTTGCATTCCTTTATTTCATAATAAAGGAAGCATTTATCAAGCCAGAGTCTGTTTTAGATGCTGTAAACCAAACAAAACCTTTCTTAGCCTTGGGTACCTCACATTCTAAAGGGAAAGCAGACATTGAACAACTAAATACATAATTATTTGACTACAACTGGGATTGATGACATGAAAAAGAAGCATAAGGTATTAAGAAAGCACACAATAGGATCTTGATTGCTTGCTAATGCCTGTTCCCGAAGTGTCCCCAAGTTTTCTGCCTTTCAAAGGACCTCTTTTCTTTACCACCTACATGAAACAACTCAAGCTCCTTTCTTCATTTGACTGCAAATCCTTCCCCTGCGTGAACTGAGATGCTCTAGGACAGATGCTTGCAAGTCATGGTCATCTCCTATCAGCCCAAGTTTAATCTAAATTACCTTGGGCCTCCTCTTCAGTATTTCTCATGCAGCTCCAGCTGCCTCTGATTAATTTCCCCATAATCATAAGAGGGCCCCTTCATTCTCCAAAGTAGCCTTCAAACAAGGTTAACTCTGTTAGTCATTAATACGACTGTATTAAAATTTCGGAATAGGTGAAGGGAGGGAAGGAGAAAGAGGAATATCAGAAGATTATACAGCAGAACAACTTCTAACATTCACAAGATTATGCATAAAAGTTTAGTTTTTCCTTAAACTACATTTCCTTATCACATTATTACTCATCGTCTTGAGTTGCATAGCGGAAGTTCCATTAATATGGCTTCAAAACAAAAGATTGAGTTTCTTCTTGTGAATAATTTTTCAGCACCCTTATAATGCAGAAGTGACTCCAGTCATTTTACTGTGGTTGTCTAATAGGGATTTTTCTTCAGCTACAACAATTCATCAGTGGGTAAATATGAGCTCTTTGTAAGCTGGGGAGTGGTATAGTCAGGTTACAAATTTAAAAGTCATTCTGATCTAAACCCTAGGCAAAGATTGAGGCATAAAAATCCCCAAACCAAAATTATATTTCTTTGTGAAAAAAGTGGAAGCAACCTAAATGTAGAACAATAAAGAAATGAATAAATAAATTATGGTAAAATGATTAGATGGAATATTATATAGCCATTAAAATGATGTTCATTTGGACTTTTGGTGATAAAGAAAATGTATGCATTATAATATTAAATCAAATAATGCATGATTCTGAATTTAATATATGATAATATCAAATATTCAAAATGCGTATGGTTCTGGGCCCTGACAAAATGGAAAAGTAAGTAATGCAACTGGCTCTTTCCCAATTTCCAAGATCAATCATGGAAATATAAATAAGAGAAAGGAAAGCAAGTACCTAAGGAACTATCTAAACACTGTCAGAGCTCCCTGAGGAGCCTGTAAAATGAAGTAGTCTTACAGAGGAAAAGGCTGGGGGATGGTGCCATGTTAGGCTAAATACTTCAGGTTCGCAGAGGAGAGGCTGGAAGATAGCTTTTGCATTCTACCTCTGCCTCTCCCCAGAATTGTCTCAAAAGGATCTTGGCTGCCCCATTACTCTTGTGAGACAAAAATCATGGAGTCAGCAGGACTGTTATCAGGGAAGTCCAAAGCCCTGGTGGAGCGAAGGGCCAAGGAAAGAAAGTAGAGGTGTATCAGCAGACGCCCTGCTCCAACGTAAGGGTCAGAGGAGCAAATCCAAACAACGGTTTTCAAAATGTTTGATCTTTATCCACAGTAAGGAATACATTTTTTTCCCAGCACACAGTTTTGTGTGTATATATACAGAGCTGAAACAAAAGTTTCATGAAATAGTACTCATATTCATGTACTCCAATGTATTCTGATATTTTCCAATCTATTCAATTCTACTTCATTTTTTAAAATTGTGGTTGTACCCCACTAAACATGCTACTTGAAAACCACTGATCTAATGAGATTTTCTCTTCCCTGTGCTATATCTACCAAACAGTTTAAGGGAGACTAAGGGAGAGTCCCTGACCAGAGATGTTGCCTGATAGAATGATGGCAAAAATGACAAAACCAGTTTACTTCTCTTCCTCCCTGTATCCACCAAGAGGAACACAGCATTCAGCTAAAGCACTGGCCACCCTTCCATATACAGTAGCCATAGGGTCATGGATATTCCATGGAAAACATAAGCTCATAAGGCAAAATAGGTAAACATTTGGAGGTCTACTTATCATTTAAATTATCATTTTTTAAAAAAATAGTACCATATGCCACATGAACCATAATTATAGGAATATACACAAAAACATTTTAAATTAAGCATAATAAATATTCTCCAAAAGAAATAAGAATTCATTAAAAAGAATCAAAATAAATAGTAATCATGAAAAATATAATGGTTAAAGAATGCAAATAGATGGAATAAATTTTACAGTGAATATTGCTGATGAATAAATTAGTGAAATATAAGATACGATTGGAGAACTCTTCCAGAAGGCATCAGAGAAAGATTATAACATAGAAGACACAAAAGAAAAGCTAAGCAACATGGAAATGAAAACTAGAAACACTAACACCCAGATAATAGAAGTTCTAGAAAGAGATAGAAAAAATAAAGAAATAAATATGAAAAGAAATAAAAAAGATAAAATCTTTCAGATTTAAAGAAAAAAGACAAAATGTGTTTAACTTACAGTCTCCATAGAGTGCTAAGCAGAGTAGATATAAAAACATATACACTGATAGATATTAAAATAAATTTTAGACCATATCAAAGACAAAGAGAAAATTTGACAGATCAATAGATAGATTTTTTTAAAGATTCCAAAAAGGTGCTACAGATTGTCAACAAAAGAAAAACATTCAGTGATATTACACTTCTCAAGAGCAAACACTGAATGCAAAAAGACAGTGACTCATTATTTTCGTATCATGGAAGGAAAAAACTTTAAGTTTTGTCCAACCAAAGTAGCATTTAAAAGTGAAGGAAGGAACAGTTGGCTTCATGAACCTATTTAGACCTAACAACATAGTCTCAAACTTTACAACATAACAACTGATAGAACTACAAAAAGAAGTAGATAAATTGACAATTATGGTGGAAGGTTTGGGAGATTTTAATACCTTCCCCTGAAAAGCTAATAATCAAAAAGGCAAAAAGTAGTCAGATACACAGAAGATTTAAATAACACAATTTAAAAGCTTATATTTTTAGATATAGAGAGATTATTTTCACACGATAAAGAATAATACGCTTTCATTTCAAGCACATAAACAACATTTAGGCTGGGCGCAATGGCTCACGCCTGTAATCCCAGCACTCTTGGAGGCCGAGGCAGGAGAA
>CAUYRT010027088.1:0-11892 GCA_963574885.1 Lepilemur ruficaudatus | reverse complement strand
GAAATTAATTGGACAACTAAAAATATATGTAAAAAATTAGCCGGGCATGGTGGCACATGCCTGTAGTCCCAGCTACTTGGGAGGCTGAGGCAGAAAGATCGCTTGAGCCCAGGAGTTTGAGGTTGCTGTGAGCTAGGCTGACGCCATGGCACTCTAGCCCAGGCAACAAAGTGAGACTCTGTCTCAAAAAAAAAAAAATAAATAAAAATCACAGCCCTTTTGTCATGGCAGAGGGGTCCATTCGCCATTCTGTGGTGAACATATCTTTCTCTTAGTCTTGCTCTTGCTCTGTAAACATATTTTGTCCTTCCTCAATACACTTCCTTTCATGCTTGCCTTGAAAGAAAAAAAGACAAACCATATTTTAAAGTAATATTCTTAAAATTCAAATTGGCAAACTACGGCCTTGGGGCTGACCTTCAGTTTTTGTAAATGACGTTTCATTGGAACAAACTGCCTGGGCTCAGATCCTGGTTGCGTGATCTTGTGCAAATTCTCTTGCTTTTCTCAGCCTCAAATTCCTCAGCTATAAAATGGAGATAACAGCAATCCCTAGGTCGTAGGTTCCAGTTAAGATTAAATGAGATTATGCATATGAGCCCTTTAGCAATGACTAGCACTCAGGGAGCACTAACAGCAATGAGCATTATTATTATTAGTTGCTATTGCAGTATCAGAGATTTTTTGTTTGTTTGTTTGTTTTTTGAGACAGAGCCTTGCTCTATTCCCTGGGCTAGAGTGCCATGGCGTCAGCCTATCTCACAACAACCTCAAACTCCTGGGCTCAAGTGATCCTTCTGCCTCAGCCTCCCAAGTAGCTGGGACTACAAGCATGCACCACCATGCCCAGCTAATTTTTTCTATGTTTTTAGCCGTCCAGCTAATTTCTTTCTATTTTTAGTAGAGACGGGGGTCTCACTCTTGCTCAGGCTGGTCTTGAACGCCTGATCTTGAGCGATCCTCCCACCTTGGCCTCCCAGAGTGCTAGGATTACAGGCATGAGCCACCACACCCAGCCAGTATCAGAGATTTTTTTTTTTTTTTTGAGACAGTCTCACTCTGCTGCCCGGGCTAGAGTGAGTGCCATGGTGTCAGCCTAGCTCACAGCAAACTCAAACTCCTGGGCTCAAGCGATCCTACTGCCTCAGCCTCCCGAATAGCTGGGACTACAGGCATGCGCCACCATGCCCGGCTAATTTTTTTCTATATATTTTTAGTTGGCCAGTTAATTTCTTTCTAGTTTAAGTAGAGATGGGGTCTCGCTCTTGCTCAGGCTGGTTTCGAACTCGTGACCTTGAGCGATCCGCCCGCCTCGGCCTCCCAGAGTGCTAGGATTACAGGCGTGAGCCACCGCGCCCGGCCTGAGTATCAGAGATTTTTAATCAAAGAAGTAGACATTCCTACACAGGAAGGAGCCCTCATTGCTACACATACTGAGCATTAATAAGGACCCAGTGCTTGCACATGCCAGGGGCCGTTCCAGGCACTCTACATGTATTGGCTCGTTTAATCCTCACAATTCCTGGAGGTATTAGTGAATGGTAGCTAATAGGTATTATCCCCATTTTTCAGTTGAGGAAACCAAGACGTAAAGAAGTTATGTCACCCACAATATTCACACACCCAGTTAATGGCATTGCCTGGATTCAAATCCAGACAGTCTGGTTCCAGAGTCCAGGTTCCTTAACTATGATGTTACACATGCTCCCTCACGTGCAAACTGTCCCAGATACACTGACAGCCACAGTCCTTCCTGCTCATTCTGTCCCATGCTGAACTCGCCGCGCTGAGAACTGCTCTTACACACTGACAGTTCGCCCTGGGCCATGGGGATGGCCTCAGCCACACACCACCCAGGCCGCCTATCACAGGGACAGCACTTCAGTCTGTCACAGGCCTGGTGCCCAAGGAACACCAGAGGTTGGTGGGCCCTTGCTAAACATCTCTCCCTTGGAATTTTTCCAACAATACAGCCCCGGAAGGCCACAGGTGTGAGCTGGGGGGACCCTCAATATCTTCTGTGGACAGATGGGTTCCTGAGGCCCAGAACAGGAAGGGACCCACCAAATTACAAGGCAGTAAGTCCATGGCTGAGCTGGCCTGGACCCTTGCCCTTCACCAGGGCTTCACCTTGGTTGTGGGGGTCTCCTGTCCAGCTGGGAGGTCGCTAAGGGTCCTGGCCTGCCTTTCTCTTTACCCAGCCCTAGTGCCCGGGCCAGACTCCAGATCCAAGAAAAGTCTGGAGGCTCTTCCCGTTCCCTTTGCTTCCTGCTACTCAGCTGGGGCCCAGGAACAGAGTGGGGAGAGGGAGGGAGGCTTCCCACGCCCCATCTGGGGCCAGACCCCTACTTAGCTGGGAGCTGGAGCCCTCATCCCTGCTGCCTGCTTTTACCCCAGACCTTCCTACCACCAAGTGGGTGGCCGGGCCCAGCACAACTTTCCCTGCTGTCCTCTTAGAGGGTCCAATTCAGCCCCAAACACCACCTTCCTCATGTGTGTATGTAAACCCATATGCACAGAAAAATGCACAGACACACATACACACACACATGCACGGTGCCCCTCTGCTCTCATCTCTTTCTCCTCATCCTCTCTGAGCCATCCATCCCCTTTCTTCCCATTTCTCCTTGTGAGATGGAAGAATCCCACTAGAGCGCCACATACCCAGTGAGAGTGAGAAGCGGCTTCTAATCATACTCACCCATGTCACCATGGCCAGGCCTTGTAGCTGCTCAGAGCCATCATCTCAGTGAGATGTAACGAGAGACCTTCCTTCTAGAGATGTACCACGGCTAAATTAGATAACTCAATTAAGGGCTTAGCACTGTGTCTGGCATGTAGTGACTACTCAGTAAATGAGCACTTTAATAAAGTTGAGTGAAATGCTTTGAGAATTTGGCAGGGCCATACACAAAGTGAGTCTCCTCCCAACTCCTGCCACATGAGTTAAGCAAGACAGGAATTTGTCATAATTTCCCAATGAGAAAATTGAGACTCAGAGTCTGAATGGAGAAGCTGGAATAGGGCTCAGATCCCTGGACCCCAAAACCTCTCCATGCTGCTGGCACATCCTCCCACAGCTGGGAAAGAGCTCTGTAAGTGGCCATGTGTGAGCACCAGTAAGGGAGGGCAGCGGCTGTGTCCTTAGCCCCTTCCCCTCAGGGTTACCAGAGATGTCCAGTGGCCCAGCCAAAGCCCATGTCCTTTCTCTTCAGGTGATGACTTTCCTCTGAGGAAGCCCTGTAGCGTGACTGGAGGAAGGGGCTGCTCACCCCAGCCCCATCTGGCCACCATGAACACCTCAGCCCCACCTGCCGTCAGCCCCAACATCACCGTCCTGGCACCAGGAAAGGGTCCCTGGCAAGTGGCCTTCATTGGGATCACCACAGGCCTCCTGTCCCTGGCCACAGTGACAGGCAACCTGCTGGTACTCATCTCCTTCAAGGTCAACACGGAGCTCAAAACAGTCAATAACTACTTCCTGCTGAGCCTGGCCTGTGCCGACCTGATCATCGGCACCTTCTCCATGAACCTGTACACCACCTACCTGCTCATGGGCCACTGGGCTCTGGGCACACTGGCTTGCGACCTCTGGCTGGCCCTGGACTATGTGGCCAGCAATGCCTCTGTCATGAATCTGCTGCTCATCAGCTTTGACCGCTACTTCTCCGTGACCCGGCCCCTGAGCTACCGGGCCAAGCGCACACCCCGCCGGGCAGCACTGATGATCGGCCTGGCCTGGCTGGTTTCCTTCATCCTCTGGGCCCCAGCCATCCTCTTCTGGCAGTACCTGGTAGGGGAGCGGACAGTGCTGGCCGGGCAGTGCTACATCCAGTTCCTCTCCCAGCCCATCATCACCTTTGGCACAGCCATGGCCGCCTTCTACCTCCCTGTCACAGTCATGTGCACGCTCTACTGGCGCATCTACCGGGAGACGGAGAACCGGGCACGGGAGCTGGCAGCCCTTCAGGGCTCTGAGACACCAGGCAAAGGGGGTGGCAGCAGCAGCAGCTCAGAGAGGTCTCAGCCAGGGGCTGAGGGATCACCAGAGACTCCTCCAGGCCGCTGCTGTCGCTGTTGCCGGGCCCCTCGGCTGCTGCAGGCCTACAGCTGGAAAGAGGAAGAGGAAGAGGATGAAGGCTCCATGGAGTCCCTCACATCCTCGGAGGGTGAGGAGCCTGGCTCTGAAGTGGTGATCAAGATGCCCATGGTGGACCCCGAGGCACAGGCCCCCACCAAGCAGCCCCCCAGGAGCTCCCCGAATACAGTCAAGCGGCCAACCAGGAAAGGGCGTGATCGAACAGGCAAGAGCCAGAAGCCCCGCGGGAAGGAGCAGCTGGCCAAGCGGAAGACCTTCTCGCTGGTCAAGGAGAAGAAGGCGGCTCGGACCCTGAGTGCCATCCTGCTGGCCTTCATCCTCACCTGGACACCGTACAACATCATGGTGCTGGTGTCCACCTTCTGCAAGGACTGTGTTCCTGAAACCCTGTGGGAGCTGGGCTACTGGCTGTGCTACGTCAACAGCACCATCAACCCCATGTGCTACGCACTCTGCAACAAAGCCTTCCGGGACACCTTCCGCCTGCTGCTGCTCTGCCGCTGGGACAAGAGACGCTGGCGCAAGATCCCAAAGCGCCCTGGCTCCGTTCACCGCACCCCCTCCCGCCAATGCTGATGGCCCCTCTCCTGCACCCCTGCACCCCAGTCCCTGGGAGAGGCTGGTGGAAAGTGGGCAGAGGCTGCATCCTCAGCCCTAGGGCCCTGCACAGGCCTCACCCGGCTTCCCAGGCCCCTAGGTCACCTTCCTGGACAGCCCAGAGAGACCCTGCCAACTTTCCAAACTTTGCTATTCCCAGGCAGGGAGTGAAACCCGGGGAACTGGTTTTTCTGTTCCCTGCTGGGTGGGAATGGGCTCTTCACCAGGAAGAAGGCCCCGGAGGAGGATCCGGGCTTTGGACTCCTTGTTTGCGTTTAGGCAGGAAGTCAGGAGCCAACAGGGCGGGACAGGAGAAAGAAGGATTAACATTAGTCTTCTTGGCCCAGTGGCGGCCCAGACTGTGATCTGAGATGGCGCCCTCTGGGGGCCACAGCCCAGAACTGACACCAACCACTGAGAAAGAAAAGCTTGGCTTACAGGGAGCTGGGGATCCTCTCCCTCCATAGGCAGAGCCCGCCCAGCTGGGCCCTAGACGCACTCCCTGGGATTGTCCAGCCTCCTTACAAATGTCCTCAGAGAATCTCTATGTGGGTCACCCCAAGGTAAATGTCCAAGCATCAACAGGGCAATGACACCGGAGGGGATCAGCTTGGCTAGTCACACATCAAGTCCCAAGGCAGCAGCAGGACCAGGTGCCAGGTGTCCCCACTCTGTCATTTCCCTGGGTTCAGGGGGCAGGGGTGCCTGCTATCCAGCCCCACACCCCCACCCCTTGCCCCAGAGAAACCTCAGTCCCTCCCTCCTGGCTCACAGCCATCCCCTGGATGGATCTGCTCCCTGCAGACCTAGCCAGGTCTCCTGCATGCTGCCTGCCTCCAGCCCTGCCCCACACAGGCCTGGCCCAGCCAGCAGTTTCTCTCCTGTGAGCTCCCCAATCCGTTCCATGCATGGCCTCCCAGCCACCCTGACCTCCAGGCCCAGCCTGGCCCCAGATGTTCTTTCCTTCCATCCTCAGCAAGTGCTGAGTCTGTGAATAAAGCCACATAACCAGCGGGCACTAAGGGGACTCCCTCCCTGTGTTGGCTTGAGGCCCTGATCTCAGACCAGGGCACGATGGGGCAGGGAGGGCCCAAGTACTGTAAAATGTGGGCCACAGCCCTGAAGGTGGTTCCAGGATGGGCAGCAGGGAGTGGCTGGATCTACCAAAGCCTGTGGGTCCCAGCACCATGGGGCCCCGGCTCAGGTGAGTGGGGCTGCAACGGTCAGACCTGGGCTTTGGAAGTGGGGCCACTAGGCAAAATAAACTGCCTCTGCCCACACCTCTGCATATTCTCCATTGGCCCTGCCATAGCCGGGGAGAACAGAACTGCTCCAAACCCCCATTTACAGGTGGGGATACTAAAGCCCAGAGGCCCAGGAGGTTGTTCAGGGTTAGCCCGCAGAGCAATACCCAGGTCTCCTAGCAATTCATAGCCTCCAGACCCTGGGCTGTGGAAATGCGGGGCTTGGGATATTTAGGCCAAAATGCTCCATCAGGGTGACCCTCAGACCAGGTTATAAGGTATTGGTGAGGTTTCCCCAAAGCCTAACATGATGGAATCCTAGAGAGGTTAATTCCATAGCCTAGAGCAGTGGTTCTCAAAGTGTGGCTGTTACTGGGGGTCCCCAAGATCACCTTTAGGTCCAATGATTTGCTATTAATAGAAGGATACACAGAACTCAGCAAAGCTGTTATACTTGCAGTTACAGTTTATCACAGTGGAAAAATACAGAGTAAAACAGCAACAGAAAAAGGTGCATGGGGCAGAGTCCCGGAAAGACCAGGTGAAGCTTCCAGTTGTCCTCTCAGTGGAGTCTTGCAGACAGTACTTAATTCTCTGTATGATGCGTGACAACATGTGTGAAGTATTGCCAACCAAAAAAGCTCACCAGAGCCTTGGTGTCCAGTGTTCTCACTGGAGGTTGGTCATATAGGCGTGGCTGACCACCCACCTGGCTGACCTTCCTTACTTAGTCTCTAGCCCTTCTAAGAGGTTAAACTGATACTGTGTGGCCGAAGGCCTCCACCATAAATCCCATTGTTAGCATAGAATCTCTGCTATTGCCTAAGGCCCACTGGTAAGCAAAAACACTCTTACTGGGCAGGATATTCCAAGGGTTTAGCGTTATCTCCCAGGAGCCAGTTAAGACCAACCCTTTCTTTGAAATGTGCAGGCTTTGGACAATCCAGACCTGCTGAATGACTCTTTCAGCTCACAGTGGTCCTAACCAATAGCATCAATATCACCTGGGAACTTGTTAGATATGTAAATTCTCATGGTTACCCTAGATTTACTAAATCAGAAACTCTGGGGGTGGAACGCAGCTATTTGTTTTAACAAGCCCTCCAGGTGATTCAGATACAGGCTACATTTTGAGAGTCTCTGACTCAGAGGGATGAGGTCCTGAGGGGAGATAAATCCTTGCAGAAGGAGGAGTGGGGATTCACCCCACACACAGTTGTTGTTGGGACTGCCAGAAGCCTGTGGAAAGAAAGCTTCCAACACTATGGGCAAGGGCATCCACTGAAGAAGCCAGCAGGAAGCATAGCACTGTGGGAATGACCCTAGGACACAAACCCCATACCCTCCTCCAATCAGCACAGACTGTCAGCTCAAGACCCTGAGAGGGAGCCTCTCTTGCCACTGTTCCCTCATAGCCCGGAGGCCCCTTTTGGGCTAAATGCTCTGCCCTGTGTTGAAGGCATTAGAACCGAGGTAGCGAGCAGTGTTGGGAGAGCAGGAGCTTTGGAGTGAGATTAACCTGACTGAAGGCCAGAAGTGGGGGGTCAAAGCTGGCATCCAGATCAGGAATGGGGCTAGCATCCAGATCAGCCTGGCATCCAGATCAGGAATGGGACAAGGACACTTGTTCCTTGTCCCAGACGCAGGTCCTACCTGCCGTGTCTCTCACCAAGCAACCTTAGACACGTGTCTTATTCTCAGTGTCCTCATCTCCGAAAGAGGAACAAGCCCAGGCAGAAGAGTTAGGAGGATGAGATGAACTATAGCAAAAGCACCTCAGTGGCCCTCTAATCAGTCTTACCCCAGGACAAGGCTGTTCACAGGTAAATGCCAGACACCAGGGCCAGTTTCAGACCCAGCTCCTTCCCTGCACCTCCAGCTTCAGCTCTGAAGAGCCCAGAGTCCCTTGTGCCAAGCCCTGGGAGAAGAAACTTGAACTCCAACATGCCATGGCTTGGTTAAAGGAACAGAGGGGAGCAAGCCGGGGTGGCAGAGGGCATTCATTCCCAGAAGCCTTCTCAGAGGCGAAGTCTGTGCCCTGCAGGCCTCTAAAGCAAGATTCCTGCAGACCCAGCTGCCAGGGAATGGAGGAAATGGCATGGGCCAGAAGGGAGAGGTGGCAGGACATGGCATCTGTCCACCCCAAACACTGCACCCCTCCCGCCCTCAGGGATTCCTTCTTGGTCCCAGAAACAAGGGCTGTTTCGTGCCTAAGCAGGAAGTAGGGAAAGAATGAGGTGGCTTTGTGAATGCCACCTCCTCCCCTACGGCTACCACCGGGTTGGAGCAGGTCTGAAGAAGGGGGAACACATTAGGATCCTTTCTTCTGCTGCCGACCCCGCTCCATTCCCACCGAATCCTTTTGCGCCATCTACTGGCAATCATGGGAAGCCCTGCCGAGAACCCACCTACGGAACCTGCCGGGACCTGTTTCCCAGACAACAGGACCCGACACGGGACACACGGTGGAGTAGGTGGTCTTGGCCACTCCAGTTCCTGCCCCAAACCTGGACAGGAACATAAGGCCCCGGAAGGATTGGCTCACTTGGCTACTACTATAAACCTGCAGAGACAGGCCCTACCTCTCTGGCCAGTATGCCAACCTCACCAACTAGGATATAGGAAAGAGGCAACTTGGCATAGAGACAGCTCCATCTTCTCCCAGTGCCTGCCAGGCCTTTGGAATCCTTGGTTTCATTCTTAGGGGCCTGGCTTAGATTTCATAGAACTCAGGCTGACCCAGCCGGAAATCCAGACAGGTCCCTGCTCACCTTTAAAGCACAAAAGCCTTTTGAATGCCCAGGTGCCCCACACTAGCCTCAGCCTCTAAAGGGCTTGAGGTTATTGCTTCTGTCATCTCTGTTGTTAGCATCTTTGTTAACAAACTGCTTGACTCCCAGAATCAGAGTATTACACAAAACAGGCCTGAAAACAGTTCTCATTCTTCCCCCAGCCCCTATCCCTCCCCTGCCCCTGAGTTTCACTCTCCCTCTTCCCTCTTCCTACTCCTGGCCCAGCTAGCACCACCACTCACACAGTGCTCAAGCCAAAAACCTGGGGGACGCCTTCTCCTGTTTACTCCCTGCACCCAGTCTGTCTCCCGAACAGTTCCCAAATTCCCCCATTCTGTCTGTCCCCACTACCACTACTAACCTAGAGCTTCTTGCCTAAAATGCTAAAACAATCCCTTAACTAGGGGTTAGCAAATTTTTTTCTGAAAAAGGACAGATAGCAAATATTTTAGACTCTTCTGGCCAAGAGACAAAATTGAGGATATTATGTAGGTACTTATATATTAAATAGTCTCTGGAACAACTCTTCATTCAGCTCTGCCATTACAGTCAAAAGCAGCCACAGGCCTGGTATGGTGGCTCATGGCTGTAATCCCAGCACTTTGGGAGGCCAAGGCAGGAGGATCACTGGAGGCCAGGAGTTCGAGACCAACCTGAGAGACATAGTGAGACCCCACTTCTACAAAAAAATATAAAAATTAGCCGGGCATGGTGGCACATGCCTATAGCCCCAGCTACTTGAGAGGCTGAGGCAGGTGAATCACTTGAGCCCAGGAGTTTGAGGTTACAGTGAGCTATGATGATGCCACTGCACTCCAGCCTGGGTGACAGAGCAAGACACTGTCTCAAAAAAAAAAAAAGCAGCCATGGACAATACATAAGTGAATGAGCGTGGCTATGTTCCAATAAAATTTTATTTGAATTTTGTATAATTTTTCATGTGTCACAAATATTAATCTTTTGTTTTTCAGCCTTCTAAAATGCAAAATCCATTCTTAACTCATGGTTGGAACAAAAACAGGCCCAGTAGCCACAGGTGCCAGCCCTGCTTTAATTGGTCCCACTCCCATGCATTCTCCAGCCTCAAGCCAAAGTGATTTTACCAAAACACAGATCTGATGCTTTCAATCCCTTGCTTACAACCAGCCAATTGTATGAACCTTCAAAAGCCTTCACATTCAGCCCTGCTTACCTCCTCAGCTGCTTCTGTGACCCTCCTCCCACAGACCCTAGTGCCAGCCTCTGGAATTCTTCTGGGCCTCACACAGGCCCCACACTCACTCCTTTAGTTTTTACACCCAGTTTCTCTGCTTGGAATATTCTTGTCCCATTTCACCTGGAGAACTCCTATGCTTCCTTCAAGATCTAGAAAGAAAAAACAGCCCCACCTGAGAGGATTGCAGGGCATCCTCAGGGGAGAACAGGATTTGGTTGAAGCCAGGAGGCAGAGGAGGCTGTCAGAGAGGACGCTAGGATGCAGGGGCAGTGGCAGACCCCCAAACAGAGAGCGCACAGTGGAGAGGTCCAGGAGGAAGGCCCATGTAGTAGAGGGAGCGGGTATGTGGGGACGTAGGGGGTGGGGAGGGAGATGGCTGTTTAAGCAGAGATGGCCCACATGGGCCCACTCCTCCTCTAGCTGTTCTCCCTGAAGACTCATCCTGGAGGGGTTTTGTGCACTGGGCCAGCTCGAAGGTCCTGGAGAGGATGGACATTGTCTCTGGCTGTCTGTTTCTATCTATCTCTGACTATCTTTCGTAGCTGTCTCTGCACTCACCTTCCCCCAGTGCCATTCCAACACCCTACTGTGGCCTTCTCTGAGCACTGAAGAAGTCTGGTTACCACGGGAGAGATCTCTGCTGAGGAAATGCCCAGAGGGCTCCCTCCTTGGGCAGTGAGGTGCTTACTTGGAACCTGTCTGATAATGGCAAGACCAGACCAGGAAGCCAGGGCTGTCCTAAGCCAGAGGAACAAGCCAAAGTTTTATCTCAACACTGACTCCTCTACTTACAAGTTGGATGACTTTGTGCAACTTACCGAGAAAGTAGAGCTGCTATGCCTACCTGATAGAGAGTTCAGTTCAGGCCAGGCACGGTGGCTCATGCCTGTAATCCTACCACTCTGGGAGGCCGAGGTGGGAGGATCGCTTGAGGTCAGGAGTTCGAGACCAGCCTGAGCAAGAGCGAGACTTCGTCTCTACTATAAATAGAAAGAAATTAGAAAAAAGATATAGAAAAAAATTAGCTGGGCATGTTGGCGCATGCCTGTAGTCCCAGCTACTTGGGAGGCTGAGGCAGGAGGATCAGCTGAGCCCAAGAGTTTGAGGTTCCTGTGAGCTAGGCTGACGCCACAGCACTCTAGCCCGGGCAACAGAGTGAGACTGTGTCTCAAAAAAAAAAAAAGAGTTCAGTTCAGATAAATATGTACTGGGCCCCCCAACTCTGTTCCAGAGACTCGGGGGTGGGGGGAGACATAGAGATGAATAGGACACCGTCTGCCTGGAGAGACTTACACATTCTAAGGCACTTGCAATGATCTTGATCGGAAGATGAGAAAATGCTTGAAAAAAGAGTACATGGGAAAGAGGACCAAGAGCAGGGAGCTTGGCGAAGCGATGCGAAAGAGACTTGTTAATCCTCCAGAGGAATCTGAAAAATAAATTATATTTCCATTGGATGCCTTGGCTGAGAGAAGACTCTTGGTTGATAGCTGAAAGAATCCTATCTTATTTGGTCTGCAGAATCCTTTGAATAGAAAGTGACCCATGAGAAATCAGACCATGGAGAAATATGAAAACCCTGGATTCTGATATCTGTTGGGAAGAGCCTTTACTCCCATCCCTCCTCTACCAGCAGACCCGACTTCTACCATGTTTCTTCCCTCTGTTTACAACCAGTTAACATTTCAGTAACTTATCTCCCTCAATAAAATAATTTAAATAAAAATAAAATAAAATAAAAATGTGGGTTGTGACCCCATTAGTGAGTCATGAAAACAGAGTCATGATCAGCATTTTTTTTTTTTTTTTTTTGAGACAGAGTCTTACTCTGTTGCCCGGGCTAGAGTGAGTGTCATGGCTCCAACCTAGCTCACAGCAACCTCACACTCCTGGGCTCAGGCAATCCTCCTGCCTCAGCCTCCCAAGTAGCTGGGACTACAGACA
>CAUYRT010027086.1:0-14132 GCA_963574885.1 Lepilemur ruficaudatus | reverse complement strand
CATGCTTGTAGTCCCAGCTACTCGGGAGGCTGAGGCAGAAGGATTGCTTGAGCCCAGGAGTTTGAGGTTGCTGTGAGCTAGGCTGACGCCATGGCACTCTAGCCCGGGCAACAGAGTGAGACTCTGTCTCAAAATAATAATGATAATAATAACAAAAGTGCTTTTATTTGTGTAGTGCAATGCCCAGGGAAGACCCTGCAGTTGATTTGAGGAATTCCAAAATGCCCCTTACTAAAAATAAAATCCCCCATCATCCTCCCTGGGAAGCCCATACTAGTCATTCTTTAAGTTTAAAAAGCCCAAGTTTCCTGTTTAAATGGGGATAAATTAAATTTTACATACAGCATGATGTCAACTATGTTAGAAAAAGACCAAAAGGAAATAATAATAACAGCAGTTACCCTTTATACATGACATACCTTTCACCCTGTGAATTGCAGAACACCCACTCCACGATTGGTTCTGGAACACTCTCAGATATGCAGACCAGGGCGTCCTGATTTTCCATTTTTCTAAAGTAAGGTCTTCTTAATGTGTAAAGCAGTCTATCTGAAGCATCATAAATTATTAACATTTTAATATTTTGAAAATAATTCTCTTAGCAGCCCCCTTATAAAAGGATTCTACGTCATTAAGAAAAGTTAATATTTTATGCTATAGCAGTGTCTTCTGCTCCCAACCAACCGCTGTATTAAATTCAACTCCGGCTGTAAAATCAACTTTAGCATTTATCCTTGTGGCCAATTTCTCTGGGTATTTCACAAACCCACAGATAACTAAAGTAAGTGGAGCGACGCCATGTGAAAATACAAACATTGATATGCATAAGAAAAAGAAAGCCAGCAATCACGTATAGCTTAAAACCCGTACTGAACATGTAGCTTAAAACTCAACTTTCCTCCCATAATTTTATCTGGAGCTAGGCAGAAATATACTAAGATTTAGAAATGCAGAAATATAGTAGGATGGAGTTAGAATTGGAACAGAATTTAGAGGTTAGTCGAGCCTCCCATTCACACCGGACACACGCATGCAACACGCACACACTCACACGCACCGCCCACCCTTCGCTCCCCGTGATGCCCAACAGGTAAACTTTCTACTTCTGCTGAGATTTCTCTAGGGACTGGAGCTCGCTACATCTCAGGCAGGTCATTCTAGTTTTTTGACAAATTTTTTTTTTGAAAGTTTCCCTATACTGAATTCCAATCTCTCTCCTTATAATAAATTTTAAAAATATTGTGTACTGTTTGATATACGTATGAAAGAGTATCTGTAGTGTGAATTTCAAAGCATAGTAACAACAAATGCCCATAGACCCACTATCCAACTTAATATTGATAAATATCTTTTTTTTTTTTTTTTTGAGACTAGGTCTCACTAGGCCAGAGTGCAGTAGCTATTCACAGGTACAATCGCAGCTCACTGCAGCCTCAAACTCCTGGTCTCAAGTGATCCTCCAGCCTCAGCCTCCTGAGTAGCTGGGACTACAGGCACGTGCCACTGCACCCAGCTAATAAATACCTTTTCATCTGCTTTTGTGCTTCTCCCCATTTCTCAACCCTAGATAACCTTTATCCTAAACTCTGTGTTTATTATTCTTTAAAATAGTTTTCTCACATATATATACATATACCTAAGCAACATATTGATTTATTTTGTTCTTTAGCTTCAAAATATAGTATCACTCAATATGTAACTTCCATAACTTCATTTTTTCATCCAACCCATGTTTTTAAAATTCCTTCATAGTTTTACACATAGCTACACTTTATTCATTTTCACTGCTATATAGTATTCCATTGGTAAATATATCATAATCAATTTTTTTCATTTTTTTGCAGTGGACATTTGGGTTGTTTCCAGTTTTTTGTATTATCAATCATTATGCTATGAACATTCCATACATTTCTACTGAGGCATGTATATAAGAATTTCTTTAATAATATACGTAGGAGTAGAACTGCCAGTTTACGTGGTATGACCATGTTCAGCTTTACATACAAAGGCAATTTGTTTTCCATAGTGGTTATACTAATTTACATTTACACAGCAGGATATGAGAGCACCTATTGCTCTATGTACTTACCAAGACTTCTTAATTTTCAACATTCTAGTAGGTATAAAATGGTATCTCATCATAGTCTTAATTTAATTTCTCTATTATTAATTTAACATGTGTCAAAACCATTAATTGGGAGTCCATTAGGCTGAGATAGCTCTAGTGCCTTGAGTTCCTACATAAGCAAACCCAAACTCAGCTCAATGTAAGTAGTAAAATGAAACTTAAGCGTAATCAATTAGAAACCGCCAACTAACCTCTAACTAGGGACTTTCCACTTTACCCAATCAAATATTTTGTCTTGCTTCCATGAACACCTTATAAAAGTTTTCCCCTCAAATTTCCTCAGTGGCACCCAACTGCTTGAGGTCTGACACTACTTGATTCATGAATCACTGCTCAAATAAACTCTAAAATTTCAACGTGCGTAAGTTATCTTTTAACATATGTTTACCAACCATCTGGGTTTCATGTTCTGAAAATGAAATGCCTACTCATGTCATTTGTTCATTTTTCTACTAAGTTTTTGTTTTGTTTTTCTTATTGATTTATAGAAGCTCTTTATATATTATGACTGTTAACCCTTCGTTGATTGTGAACTGCAAGTCTCTTTTCCCATCTTGCGATGGTTTTTACTTTTTCTCCATGTAATTTCTACCCCTTGATTCTAATTGTATGTTTTACAGCGATTTGTTTTTAAAAGTCTGGCTTTGCTTCTGCCTGAAAATCCTTCAAATATTTAAAATCAGAAACCAAGGTCAAGGGAGACAATTACTACCCAAGGGCATTTTAACGAGTCGGCCTAGGTTTCCTGACTGAAATCCCAGAAGCATTTCCTCCACGCTACCCTACACTCAGTCTTCTCCTCTCCTCAAAATATGCTTCTTCCGTATGCCAAACATTCCCAATTCCTTCAGCTGCTCCTAATTTAAGGAATTCCAAGTTCCTCGCCATCCTAATTGCTCTACTTTGTCAGTATTTATCTGAAAAAAATATAGTGCTGAAAATAATAATCTCCATTAATTTCCTTAATGTCAATGTTACATTTTCATGAACACTGCCAAGGTTCAAATTTACTTTTTTTAGCAACCATGCCAAACCGTTGGTTAACGCAGAGCTTGTGGTTAACTAAACCCTTTCCTCTTTTTCACAGTGACTGTTGCCAAGTCTCTCCCACCTATTTTTTTTGGCCCTCATCACCCTGCCGAATGTTTGTTAAAAGCATGTTCCAATGTACCGAAATGATTGTCGTTACGTTTTTACATTGCAAATCCTAAGCTAAAGACACCTTAAGCATAACAGAGGCACAGGAGACGCCCACTCACCCTACACAAGTACATAGGCCAAGGTTAACTCTTGGCTTTTGTGCTCCTAGGGCTCTGGTCCTACAATTTCAGGGTAATCAGAGGGCTTTCCAGAACAAATCTTGACAAATTTTGACTTTACCTGATTTTTACCTTACAGGTTGACTTTAGAACCTAATACCCCACCCCCAACCCCGGTAAGATGACACTTTTGGGAATGTAAAGTGCCGTCTTCTGTTAGTGCTACAGCTTTTACGGCAAGCCCCTGCGCTCTCACACCAGACCCCGCGTGTGGTGCGGTACAGGAGGAGTGGACCCCGCAAACGGGCCTCCCGCCGGCCCGTTACCGCACCTCTCAGAGCGCCTGTTTGCTAGCCTGTGTCAGTGCAGGCTCACTGTGAGCCCCTGAGACGACACAGGCAGAATATCTGCAGCAGAGGGAAGTTGTGGTTGTTCCTGACCTGGGGCACCTCTGTGGGCTGGACACACATGCTCTGCGTATTCGAGTCACAGGCAAAGATTAGGGGAGTCTGGCAAGTGGTGCAAACATGCAGCCAGGGAGCCTCATTTAAAGTGGTATTAACTCAGGGTTTTTGGAGCACTAAACTGGCCCCAGTGCATTCGCGGATGTCTCGGACACGAGGACACACGTGACCGCAGCCACCTTCAGTCCTTATTAGTCACGGAAGGGAAAGCAGCGCGCCCGGCGTGCACATGGCAGTGCGTGGCGAGGACGAAGCGAGGAGCGGCCAGAGAGCACACGCAGGTGCTGACTCCGCCAGCTGCACAGCTGCCTCGCGCGGTCGGAAGCTCGGGCTGCTCCTTGCCTGGCGCGCACCTACGCCCCGGCACTCGCTAGACCTGCGCCGCCCACTGCCGTAGCCACTAGCTGCATGTGGCTGTTTAAATTCAAATGTCAGTCAAATAAAATTAAAACTTTTGGTTCCTCAGGCACCCTGGCCACATCTCAAGTGTTTAACAGCCCCACGTGGCCAGTGCCTACCGTATTGGACGAGGCAGACAAAGAACATTTTCATCCTTCCAGAAAATTCTATCGAATTGTGCTAAGACCTTAAAATCCCGTGGGGTATATATTTTTAACCCCCACTGAGGCTCAGAGAGATTAAGTGACCCGCGAAAGGTGGTAGGATCAGAACCAGAATTAGAACCCAGGTCTTCTGACTCCAAGGTCAAAATGTTTTCCATTTCTTCCCTGTCAGCCATCTGCTACTGAAAAAATGAGCGACTTTAAGAGAGGATGTCCCAGGTTTTTTAACAGGTTTTTTAACATTCTGAGAGGCCACAGGACACGTCAGAGTCTCAGTTCCCCATAGGTTGTATGGATGCCTGAAGAGAATGTGGCCAGTTAGCTGCATACTGAGGGAAGGCTGACTACCGTGTCTAGGGGAGCTGGACAGAGCTGGTGGGCGGTAAGCCACTCCTTTGGAACACCTCAGCATCCCAGGCTGGGATACTAGCAGCAGGCTGGACTTACTTCTTATACTCACTGTAAACAATATTGTGTAATTGGTAGCTTCACTCTGAATAAAAAGTAGGTATTCTCCAGCTTGGGTTTCTGTCATTTTCAAAATGACCATGGAAACAACTCCCCTGCAAAACGGGAAAGAGAACTAGTTATTTTGGAAAACGCGTGAAACTAAAAACAAAATTTCATACTGACTAAGAAGGCGGTCCCGTGGCTCCCGCAGTCCTGACCGGCTCGCAGGGCTGCTCTGCGGAGAACACAGCCTCCCGCGCGTGCAAGACGCAGCCTGAGCGCTGCCAGTCGGACCTCGGCTCTGAACCTGTCCCTCCCTCGAGAGCGAGTGAGCTCCATGCCTGCGCCATCATCCCACGTTCCCTGAGCTTCTAGGGGGAAAAGCAAAAATGCACAGCCTCGGTGGTGCACTCCCACTGGCCGTGGCATACCGTGCCCTCCAATGCCAAAGCACCCTCCGTGACCATATGTGTCCAGTCACCTGGTCACCAGCCTCAGCTTCCCACTCGCAGAACCAGATGACTGTACAAGTGAGACAGACTGAGATTTAAAACGTTCTGGTTTGTGCCTCTCTCTCACTAAATGAAAACATTCAAGCAGAATCTGACACAAGGCATTTCCCTATGAAGTGATAATTACACTGAATACCACATAGATACGGGGAGAAAGGGGTCTCAGTGTTAGTATTTTTAAGTTTTCAGATAACTGATGAAGATAAACTTGGCTAGGGGCATTCTCTTCCAAGAGATAAATCTGATGTGTATTTGGTGCTACCCACTCTGATTAAAGCTTAAAGTACTCCGAGCAGTTTGTTGAGTGATGTTGGATTTAAAGTCACACTTTCTGACCTTTGGATCTTTAACTGCTCCAAGTGTGATCTTTCTCCAGTGGTGTGAGCATCAGCTGGGAGTTGGCAAACATGCAGAATCCTGGGCTCCACTGAGACCTACTGCATCAGAATCTGCATTTTAACAGGATCCCCCAGACAATCCAAATGCACGTTATATTGGAAAAGCTCTGCTTTAGAACACCAAGTGGGTTTAAGAATACAGGTATTTGCATTCATAAAGACAATAAATCAGTAGGATACATAGTAAAATGCATATCTGACTTGCTTCTGCAGATTTATTTTGGTGACATGCTTTCTCTGAACCATTCACTCTCCTAGTATCATTTGTGAACTCTTGAAAGCTGACGTGTTCAACCTTTCTGCGTATGCGTCAAAGTCCAGATATAAATTTCAATAATTCTCAGTGAAAAAGTCACTAAACATGTCTTGGTACTAAGTTATCTAACCCGTACGGAAACTATAATGTTGGCTAAGAAACTGGTATGGAGTGAAAAGAACCCTACTTTTCTACTTTGTGTTTTGGTCTCAATCTGGTGAAAACTGTTGTGGCATAAAATTTTAATACAATTACCAGAACGTGTCTTTAAGCCAAAATTCTTAATAGAAGTGCTTGGGTTTAATCTCAATATAAAAGTAACAACAACAACAACAACAACAACAAAAAAAAAAAAACCAGAAGTGAGTAATACAATCTCAAAAGAGGAAAGGAAAATGAACGTGTTCAAGATTTACAACTAGACTTCAGAATTACACCCACCATCCCGAAAATTACTTAAGAATTAATTTGACCTTAAGGGGCAAATACAAATAAGTGGTATAAGCCAGTCACAGAGATGTTCTCCAGGACCTCTGTCAAGGGGCATGGTCCCCCTTCCAGGCCATTAGGGTACCATGTACTACTGCATTGCTCCTGGAAGGACAATGCCTTCTCTACAGATACTGGATAACAGAACACCACCAAGAATTAAAAAGAAAGGCAGCCTTAGAGCCATGAAGTGAGTATTTTTTTTCCCAGCGATAGGAATCTCACTATGTTGCCCAGGCCATATTCAAAGCTTGGGCTCAAGTGATGCCCCCACCTCAGCCTCCTGAGTAGCTGGGATTACAGATGAGCACCAATGCACCCAGCTAAAGTGGGTACTGAAATGGCCTCTGTCCTTTACCCTATCTGGTCTCAGCAAGAAGACAAGGACAGCAGATGGCAGCAATCAGCATAGAGTTTGACTCTGGTCATTATCCACAAATCTTGGCTAAGATATTTTTCTGGATGAGACCAGTGTTCCTTATACACCTATAATCCCCAACCTCCAGGCCGAAGACTGGCACCGGTCCTGTTAGGAACCAGGCTGCACAGCAGGAGGTGAGCAATGGGGGAGCCAGCAAAGCTTCATCTAAATTTACAGCCGCTCCCCATCGCTCCCATCAAGGCCTGAGCTCTGCCTCCTGTCAGATCAGCAGCATTAGACTCTCACAGGAGCCCAAACCCTACTGTAAACTGCACATACGAGGGATCTAGGTGGCGTGCTCCTTATGAGAATCTACTGCCTGATGATCTGAGGTGGAGCTGAGGCAGTGATGCTAGCGCTGGGGAGTGGCTGCAAATACAGATTATCATCAGCAGAGAGGTCTGACTGCACAGTAAATGTAATGGGCTTGAATCATCCAAAACCACCACCACCCCCGCCCCGTCTGTCCATGGAAAACTTGTCTTCCATGAAACCAATCTCTGGTGCCAAAAATGTTGGGGACCACTGTTATAGACAGATCAATGTCTTACTAAAATATTTTGTAGATATCAAATAACATTGTCATTCTGCTTATTATATTGCAGAACAAAACAGATAAAACCAAATGTCCTTTCTCCAACCATTTCCTAGAAAGAAATTTCTCTATACTCTACTAGAATGAAATGAAAACTTTCTAACCTTTTATCTTTAACATGATATCCAATTAAAAAACAAGACACTTTAAAAATCTCAAATATTCTTTTCACTATTTGTTTTACATTTTGCCAGCCACTCACTGCTTTCTATATACTTATAATTTTTATTTATAAAATTATATAAGTTAACAGAATTTATTTTATTTTATTTATATTTTTTATTTATTTTTTTTGAGACAGAGTCTCACTCTGTTGCCTGGGCTGTAGAGTGCCGTGGCATCAGCCTAGCTCACAGCAACCTCAAACTCCTGGGCTCAAGGGATCCTTCTGCCTCACCCTCCCGAGTAGCTGGGACTACAGGCACGTGCCACCAAGCCCGGCTAATTTTTTACATATTTTTTTTTAGTTGGCCAATTAATTTCTTTCTATTTATAGTAGAGATGGGGTCTCACTCTTGCTCAGGCTGGTCTTGAACTCCATAATTTATTTTTCATAGTAGTTTTAGATTTATAGAAAAACTGAGTGGAAAGCACAGGGAAAGCCCATATGTGCCCTTCTCTCCACACACAGAGCTTGTCTAATTATTAACATATTGCTTAGGTGTGATATATTTGTTACAATTGATGAACCAATATTGATACATTGCTAATTAAACTTCACAGTTTATAATGGAGTTCACTTTTTGTGTCCCACATCTTATGGAATTTGATAGATACATAACGTCACGTGTTCATGCCCCAATTATATTTGTAATTCATTATTTCACTGGAGATAAGAATTACAATAAACATGGACAGAAACTTGAAAATGAATTCCAAATGAGTGACGTTTTATGCAACAAAGCACTCCTCCAAAAATCCTAGGGGTTGCACATCCCCCTTCTCTTACCTGTTTTGTAAGTCGAAGTGTGGCTGGCAATTCAGGGAGGTGTGCTTAAACACCCAGAGACAAGAGATGTTCCCTGGGGTGTTGACCAGCACCTGCAGCGTGATGGATGCGAGCACATCCACTTCCACGACGGCAGCTTCGTACACTGTCCCTGCGCTCCTGGATCGCAAAGCACACCCAAGGTCTTCTGGGGATCCTGACACCTGGGTGTTGTAGATAGAACAACATGAATTCATGGCAATTGTGTTTGATGCATCCCCTTCAAATGCACGCATGTGGACATACGGCACACAACATCCAAGCATGCTGTAACCCATTGAGAACACATCGCTAACTAAAAATCCTATTAATTATAGTTCTCTAAAGAAAAGACAAATAATGTTAGGCTACATTTCTAAAATGTTGTATGGACTGTTAGGGGTTGAGTTTTGTCCTTCTCCTCCAAATTCACATGTTAAGGTCCTAACCCTCAGTAGCTCAGTAGCTCAGAATGTGACTTTCTTTGGAGATAGGGTCTTTACAGAGATAAGTTCCCATGAGGTCACTAGGGTGAGCTTTAATCCAATATGACTGGTAGCCTGATAAGAAGAGGAGATTTTTGAGACAGGCACATACAGGGAGAACACCACGTGAACAAGAAGACAGCCATCTGCACGCCAAGGAGAGAGGCCTGGAACAGATGCCCTCTCACAGCCCTTAGAAGGAACCAACCCTGCCGACATCTTAATTTTGGACTTCCAGACTCCAGAATTGTGAGACAATAAATTTCTGTTGTTTAAATCACTCAGTCTATGATACTTTGTTACATCAGCCCTAGCAAACTAATGTATAGACAATGGTTATAAAATTCATAATACACCGTAAATATTTTTATGATTATTGATATATAGAAAAGAATATATATTTATATATAATATATATTATATAATATAGAATATATATATTATATATATATATAGAAAAGAATATAGAGCAATGGTAAATTGGTACCTCTGTTAGAGGAAATTTAAAAACCAAATTTTCTTGGCCATGTGCAGTGGCTCACACCTGTAATCCTAGCACTCTGGGAAACCGAGGCAGGAGGATCACTTGAGGTCAGGAGTTCGAGAGCAGCCTGATCAAGAGAGAGACCCCCTCTCTATTAAAAGTAGAAAAAAATTAACCGGGCATGGTGGTGTGTGCCTGTAGTCCCAACTACTAAGGAGGCAGAGGTAGGAGGATTGCTTGAACCCAGGAGTTTGAGGTGGCTGTGAGCTAGGCTGATGCCACGGCACTCTAGCCCTGCTGATACAATGAGACTCTGTCTCAAAAAAATAAAATAAAATAAAAAAATAAAAACGAAATTTTTCTGGACATGTGTCCCCATAGGCTCATTGTAACCACCATAGTGAAGGGGATGAGAAAGAAAAGAATTAACCTAAGTAACTTTGGAAAATAACACTCTGGATATTATAAGGCTAAAGACAAAAAGCGCTGTACACAAATACTGTATTTTAGTTAGTAAATCTGTTTCTCACTGTGGTACAGGATAGCAATCCTAAAACTAGTTTATCCATATACTACATTGCCTAGTTCTGCCTGCTGAGAGAGCCTAGAAGCAATGACACCCCAGCAGAAATGAGCACACCCAGCTCTCAGACCCTGGTTTCTAAATACCATCCCCCAAGAAACCAGTGCTCCTTGGGTAAGTGCTGAATACCAGGGCTAATGCAAGGCAAACACTAGATGAGCCTGAACAATCTTGCAGTGCCACAGGGTAAGGAAGGGCTTGAGAAAAGATGGGGACATGTTAAAGGGACAGAGAAGCCAAATTGAAGCAGCTCCCAACGGCCACAGCTGGAACAATTTGAGCAAGAAAATAATGATAGCAATAAATAATAATAGCTATACCACATAGGATAAAATAAATATCCATGAACCCATACTGATATAAATAAATAATGGACTAAATTAAAAAAATGGGGGAGAAGAGACAGGTCTTCCTCAGAAGAATTCCAATTAATAAACAGAAGGAAAGAAGGAAAAAGAAAACCAAACACCACGGTAATAAGCGTGGCAAACACCACGGTAATAAGCGTAGGCGAGGTCCACCAGTGGATGCTAAAATCAGTAGGTGAAAACTGGAGGAAAAACAGGATATTTGCATCTCCCCTAAGGTATTTATTACAACGGAAAAAACCAGCAACTTCACAGTGGAGAAACCTGGCACACACCATCTTACTCTAACGAGACTGACTGATATCCTGTAACTCCTAATATGACACGCTGGGAAGGACACGGCATTACTTCTGGGAAATTCTTGCTAAAAATGCATAATTTCTATCTCATTACGAAACATCAGACAAACCCAAACTGAGTGGCAATCTACACAACAGCTGTCCGGTACTTTTCAAAAAGTCAAGGTCACGAAAGATAAGGAAAGACTGAGGAATCGTCACATATTGACAGAGGCTAAAGAGACACACAGCTAAATGCAATGCAAGATCTCCGATGGGATCCTGGAACGGAAAAAGGCCATTAGTGGAAAAACTGGCGAAATTTGAATTAGGCCTGTAGTTTAGTTAATTTCCTGGGTTTGGTCATCATACTATGGTTACGTAAGATATTAACATTAGGGGAAGCAGGGTGATGGGTATATAGAAACTCTCTGTTCTATATTTTTTAACTGACAAATGAAAAATTGTATGTATTTATGGTGTACAATGTGATGTTTTGATATAGGTATACAATGTGGAATGATTAAATCAAGCTAATTAACATATCCATTAAGTTACATTTTTTGTGACATGAACATTTATTTATTTATTTATTTATTTTTCTTGAGATAGAGTCTCGCGCTGTTGCCCAGGCTAGAGTGCCATGGCGTCAGCCTAGCTCACAGCAACCTCAAACTCTTGGGCTCAAGTGATCCTCCTGTCTCAGCCTCCTGAGTAGCTGAGACTACAGGCATGCACCACCATGCCCAGCTAATTTTTTCTATATATTTTTAGTTATCCAGCTAATTTCTATTTTTAGTAGAGACAGGGCCTCGCTCTTGCTCAGGCTGGTCTCGAACTCCCGACTCTGCCTCCCAGAGTGCTAGTATTATAGGTGTGAGCCACCGCGCCCAGCCAAGACAAAAAGTTTTTAAAAATTAATTTGGATGGACAAATCTGAGGGCCTCAGAGGAGGGAGAACCGCAAAGAAAACCACACTGTAAAAGTACAACACAGAGGTGGTGGCGCCAGGGCTGAGGTGCTGGGACAGCAGTTCCGCCCACCGGGAGCGGAGGGATGCTCTTGACGGCCAGGCCAAGTTCTTCTGTGCCCAGCTGGGTGGAGGCCCGCAGTCCCATGAGGCACTGGGATTTAAGAGATTATGGCATCTAAAACCCACGGTGTTAAAAAAAAATGGAACTTTTGTAATAACAGTGACGATCAGTCCATTGATCTTCTTAGAACAACAATCACTAAATAGTAAGGAAGTGAAGTTGCCTGAGAAATCTCTAACACGGTTCTCTGCTTACGTAAATAAAACAGCGGGACAAGCTGTGCAAAGTCCAGAGCAGCTACGCAAGGTGATCTGTTGCAGAGAAAAATCTGTCATTCTTTTCCAAATCCTTATTGTAGGAAACAAACAAACAAAAAATCCACACAAACTAACAAACAAAGCCCCCCAAAAAACTTGTTGTCTAGAAGTGGGAAGTGTGACGCGGCAAATAAAGGAAATGAGCCGGCAGGTGTAGGCCACCTGCCTGAAATAAGAGGCCGTGGTAGTGAAACACACTTGGTAAACTCCAGTGACTTTGGTTCTTCCCGAACAGAAAACCCATCATTAGAACAGCGGGGATTTTGTGCTTCCGTTTCATTTCGCTTGGGTTTCTCAGGCCCATGGTGTGATGGCATGGTTCTGTTAGGAGGAATCTGAGACTAAATGCAGCTTTGACTTTGTGGAGCAAAGGAAGTGAGTGAACTTGCAGCTGTTTGGTGAGGAGAGAGAACCTTCGCGTTGCAGTTGATACCTGCCTGTCTCTCTAGCAGTTCACAGGGAGAAAAACAGCACATCTCACCTGGCTGCCATGTAGACCTGTTGTCTCTAGTAAAGCCTTTACTCAAAAGCAAAGCTGAAGATTACGTAACAGCTGGTCTATGCTGTCTTCAAGCAGTCATAAAAAGAGGTGGTCAGAACTATCTCACTCCACTCCGGGAGGCCGAGGCGGGAGGATCGCTCGAGGTCAGGAGTTCGAGACCAGCCTGAGCAAGAGTGAGACCACGTCTCTACTAAAAATAGAAAGAAATTAATTGGACAACTAAAAATATATAGAAAAAATTAGCCGGGCATGGTGGCGCATGCCTGTAGTCTCAGCTATTCGGGAGGCTGAGGCAGGAGGATCGCTTGAGCCCAGGAGTTTGAGGTTACTGTGAGCTAGGCTGATGCCACAGCACTCTAGTCCGGGCAACAGAGTGAGATTCTGTCTCCAAAAAAAAAGAACTATCACCCCAAACAGAGATTATAAGTGATAGAAATATACAGATTTTAAACAGCAGTTAAGTTGATTGTGGAAACAGTAAAACCGTCTCACTGTGGTTCCAGGATACACGGGCAGCATAGCTGAGGATGGAGATGCCTGCCTATTACAGTCTTGCCGACAAGTTTCGTGGTCTAAAGAATGCTTGGGTATTCAAAACATCCCCAGACCAGAGATTTCCAGAAAGATGTCTCATCTGAGAACCGTGAACTATGGAAGAAATCTAAACTTTTATTTTTTTAAGCCACTGAAATCCTCACAATCTACTTCACTTTTAAGTGGGAAAATATACAAAAAAAGACTAGATTCAACTTCAACAAACTGAAAGTACACTATAAAGACTGTTCATCTTTGCAGCAGTTAGGATTTGTATGGCTATTTGTTTAATATGGCTTAAGAACTAGTGAGTCTTGACCGGGCGCCGTGGCTCATGCCTGTAATCCTAGCACTCTGGGAGGCCGAGGCAGGAGGATTGCTTGAGCTCAGGAGTTCGAGAACAGCCTAAGCAAGAGTGAGACCCTGTCTATACTAAAAAATAGTAAAAAATTAGCTAGGTGTGGTGGTGCACCTGTAGTTCCAGCTACTTGGGAGGCTGAAGCAGGAGGATAGCTGGAGCCCAGGAATTTGAGGTTGCTGTGAGCTACGCTGATGCCATGGCACTCTAGCCTGGGTGACAGAGTGAGACTCTGTCTCAAAAAAAAAAAAAAAAAAAAAAGAAAAGCGAAAAAGAACTAGTGGGTCTTAATATAATCTGAATATTGCATAAGAATATAATTTATAGTATATTAAAAATACTATAGAATTTATTACTAGGAACCAAGACCAATCATCATTAATTTTTTAAGATTGTGTTTTATTTATTTATTTAATGTTTTTAGAGACAGGATCTCACTCCATCACCCAGGCTGGAGCACAGTGGCTGGATCACAGCTCACTGTAGCCTTGAACTCCTGGGCTTCTGCTGTCTCAGCTGTCTCAGGATTCTTCGATCCTGTCTCAGCTTCCCAAGTAACTGGGACTACAGGCACATGTCACCAGGCCTGGCTAACATTTTAATTTTTTGTAGACGGAGTCTCACTATGTTGCCCAGGCTGGTCATGAACTGCTGGCCTCAAGCCATTCTTCCTCCTTAGACTGCGGA
>CAUYRT010027083.1:0-23468 GCA_963574885.1 Lepilemur ruficaudatus | reverse complement strand
ATTTCCCTGATGATTAGAGATGTTGAGCATTTTTTCATATGTTTGTTGGCTATTAGTCTGTCTTTTGAAAAGTTTCTGTTCATGTCCTTTGACCACTTTTTAATGGGGTTGTTTGATTTTTTTCTGGTTAATTTTCCAAAGTTCTGTACAGATTCTAGTTATCAGCCCTTTATCAGATGTATAGCATGCAAATATTTTCTCCCATTGTTTAGGCTGTCTTTTTGCTTTAATGATAGTTTCCTTGGCTGTGCAGAAGCTTTTTCATTTCATCAGGTCCCATTTATTTATTTTTATTGTTGCTGTGATTGCTTTTGTGGTATTCTTCATGAATTTTTTGCTTAGGCCAATGTCTATAAGAGTTTTACTGACATTTTCTATTAAAATTGTTATGGTTTCATGTCTTAGGTTTAAGTCTGTTATCCATCATGAATTGATTTTTGTGACAGGTGAGAGATGTGGATCCTGTTTCAGTCTTGACATATGGCTATCCAATTTTCCCAGCAGGATGTATTCAATAGGGTTTCTTTTCCCCAGTGTATATTTTTGTTTTCTTTATCAAGGATTAGATGACAATATGAGGATGGTTTTATATCTGGATTCTCAGTCCTGTTCTATTGGTCTATGTGTCTGTTTCTGTGTCAGTACTATGCTATTTTGGGTGCTATAGCCTTATACTGTGAAAACCAAATTCAACTACACATCAAAAAAATAATTCAATGTGATCAGGTAAGCTTCATCCCAGAGATGCAAGAATGGGTCAACATATGCAAATCTATAAATGGAATTCACCATATAAATAAAATAAAAAACAAAGACCATATGATCCTCTCAATAGAAGCAGAAAAGACTTTGACAAAGTTCAGCACCCTTTTATGATAAGAACTCTTATCAAAAGAGACATAGATGGGACATACCTCAAAATTATTAAAACCATATATGACATACACACAGCCAACATCATACAACAGGGAAAAATTGAAAGCAGAAATGCTTAGAATTGGAATCAGAGAAGGTTTTCCACTATCTCCACTTCTATTCAACATAGTGCTGGAAGTCCTTGCCAGACAAATCAGATAAAAGAAGGAAATCAAGGCTATCCCAAGGGGGCAGAAGAGGTCAAACTATCACTCTTTGCTGACAATGTGATATTATATCTAGAAAACCCCAAAGAGTCAACCAAGAGACTCCTAGAATTGATAAAGGAATTCAGCAAAGTCTTTGGTTGCAAAATCAATGCACACAAATCAGTGGCTTTCATATACACAAATAACAGTCAAGCAGAGAATCAAATCAAATATACAATATCTTTCACAATACCATCAAAGAAAATAAAATGTTTCAGAATATATTTAACTAAGGAGGTGAGAGACCTCCACAGGGAGAACTACAAAACACTAATTAAGGAAATTGGCAGAGGACGTAAACAGATGGAAAACCATACTATCATCATGGATCGACAGAATCAATATTGTTAAAATGTCTATACTACCCAAAGTGATCAACAGAGTCAATGCAAACCGTATTAAAATGCCAACATCATTGTCCACAGATGTAGAAAAAATAATGCCATGCTTTGTATGGAACCAGAGAAGACCCCGTATAGACAAAGCAACATTAAGCAAAAAGAACAAATTTTGAGCCCTCTATCTCCCAGAATCACATATTCAATGTATATTCTTTTCTGATGTTGATCTCTCTGAGAATGTGCCTCAGATGAACGGGAAATTTCTTCTTCCCTATATCTTATTCCACAATTGACTTTCTTCCACTTTACAAAAGATAGCCATTAATGCCACCTCTTACCATTCTCATATCCTATTATGGTGTATTGCTCCCTCAGTGTACAATCCTCTAGGAACTCAAACAAGAAAAAATTCAGAATATCGATGTGTGTGTTGAGAATGTATGACTCTAATTATCACAATTTTTAAAATATAACTACTGCCTTGGCATCCATTTTTAGGTCTGACATAAGTAGTTTGAAATCCAGTTGCATACCATCACATTTAACCTAGTTAAAACTTTCCCTCTCTGTGTAGTTGTTTGTGACATATTTCAGTTGTTCCTCATCTCACTGAACCAAAACCCAGCACATCACACAGCTGCTAACCCTGAGATGACCTAATGATCACTACTTGAATTATGTAAATAAGCCTCCCTCTTTGCACGTGTTTTCTTTAAACTAACCAATCCACAATCTCTGCAACAAAGCCTACAGGATAATGCTCATGGACTTTAATAAAGGCATAGTCTCACAGGTTCACCCCCCACTTCATTCTCCACCCACTGGTTGAGCTCCCCATTGCCTCTGGACTTCCCATAAGCTCTCCCACACACCCAGTTGGCACTGCCAACCCCTATGAGACCTGGGAGTAATACATTTATTGTATTTCATGCATTTTGGTTTAACTCCTTGATTGTATCTCACCTGGCACAGCCAAATTTAACTTTTCCCATAATCGAGACTCTCCTAGAGAGTGGCTATCTTGTCTTATGGCCTCAAAAGAGAGATCTTAAAACCAAGTTAGAAAGAAACCGTAACAACAGAAATCACAACCCTAATGATGTGTTAATAAATGTTTGTGGGTTAGATTGTTTCCAGTTCTTTACTATCAAAAGAAAGAAGTTCTCATCTTTTGTATAATTAAAAATGAACTTTTATGATGCATCACTACAAGATTTTTGACATACAGGTGAAAAGGCTATCAAAGAGAAATATGACATTGCTGTAACAAAATTTCCATTTATTTATATGAATGAGTTTTCTCAATGTTTCCATAAATATGGAAATTAAAAATAGAAATTATATTTATCTTGGTCTCATTCTAGCAACAAGCAATATTAATTCACAGACACATGAATTAATTGAAAATAAGTCCATCCATCTTCACTAAGAAATGTATTTCCAATAAAAGTTCACTGTAATATTTAATATTATATATCAAAATATGCATGATATGTATGTTGGTCTAATAAATAATTTAGTGCTGCTAATGGTAATGATAACTTAATCCAGAATATAATATTTTAATCCTTAACTTAATCCAGAATATAATATTTTAATCCTTAAAGGTTTATTGTTACCGGAATTTTTTTTAAAAGCCAACTTATACACATATTTTTGTTCCAGAGAGTGTGACAGAGCCATCTATGAAAGAATCTCAGGCATAAAATATGTTGTATTAGGATAAAATTTTGTGGGGGAAATGAAATGGAAATACAAATTCAACAAGAAATATGAAAAATGTAAAATATTCATCTGTTAAAGATGAACTTTTCCACATATTTTTTAAATGGATAATGATGCATATTATATCAATGGGGCCTTTATATTCCATTTGATATATTTTTTAAAAGTCATATTTTCTTTTAAAATTTAATATTTATAATGTGCCTGTAACTACAGCTTTTGCAACTATTTAAACTAATGATGAAAAATTGCCAGTGTCAATTTATAAATATGTGAGGGGGAACATAGCTTTATAAAATTCTCTTAGGGGTACTTCAAGGAAAATTTTTGAAGGCCACTCATCTTGCCAAGACTTCAAAAGTGGGAGTATATGTATTTTTGAAACATTGATATTCAGATCACTTTTATTTTTCAATCTATTCAAGTCTTCCCCTACCCTTTCTGAGCACACAAAGATGATTGCTACTGCCACAAGTAGTGCCTCAGACTCCTAATGTTATATCACTGCATCTTCATTAATACTGCAATAAGTTTGGTACAAAAATAGACCCTATCTGCCAGGGATGCTATGTATAGCTACGTAGGATATATACATGAACAACTCTAGGGAGCCGTTTATACAGACTGCAAAGTGAATATCACCTCCTGGAGTTGTGTAACATTACAGCTCTGCCTTACATAAAAGAAAATATGAAAAAACAAAAGCTCATATGCCAGAGAAATTCAATAAAAGCTCTCAAGTTCAGCTGCCTGATTCTCTGCAGAGTGAGGAAATTGTCTTATGTATTTGCTTGGAGTATAAACCATAATTTCACCTGTGACCTAAGAGTAGATTGAACTATCTCATTTACTGTCCTATAGTAATATAATGAATCAGTCAGTGTTCGTTAATGAGGAGGCAATTTGTCTTGTAATTCTATAGTTCCACTCTTTACCTTCTGAGAGGTCTTTTCTCTCCCTAGAAAGTTCACTATTGGTGCCTAAGTCTCCGAAGCATTTTAAATAAAATGATTTAATTTTCCTTTGAAGTGTACCTGTACATAATGGCTGCAAAAGGTAAAGATATGTGAACAGCAAAATCTGCCATAAACTAGATTTTTTTATGACTTTACATGCTCCTTCCAACAGAGCCAAAACAGTTGTGGTTATAATTCCTGAAGAAATTGGGGAGAGATAGAAAGTGCTTAAAGGTGAATAGGATAAAGCCTTCAGTTTGCTTTACCACAAGCATTCTCAAAGGAGACAAGTTCTTGGGAGATGGAATAAATCTTATACATTATAATAGTTAATTGTCTTCCAAAGGACTATAGTATTTAAGAAATATATAAACTAAATCTTTGGTATAAAAATCTGGTAGGGAGACTACTTAGAGAAAAAAGTTCTAAAAAGGCTAATAAGGGGAAAATAATGAAAAAAAGTTTGATTTTTCAAAAACTGATTTACAGCCATTTTATGACACCTTTCTTTCCAAAATAATAAAGGATATTGTTCAGGAAATAAGCACCTAAGTTGGAAGTACAAAATAAGGTATGGTTACTTCTTCTACCTAAAATCTTTGTCCATTTATAATTCCATGGTACTTTGGAGTCAGTAAGTTAATAGATACTTCTTCTACCCCTAAGAAACTGGATTTAAGAGGAACAGCCTCGACAACTGAAACACAGGCTTCTAAGGTTGCAGCCTAAAGGTTTCAGGGAACTTTCTCCCATTATGTCAAACTTTCCCCCATTATGTCAAACTCCAAGGGAATACATGAGACAACGTCCTCATTTTGCAGAGAATCAGGCAGCTGAGCATGAGAGCTTTCATTGAATTTCTCTGGCATATGAGCTTTTGTTTTTTCATATTTTCCTTTACGTAGGGCAGGGCTGTAATGTTACACAGCTCCAGCAGGTAATTAAGAAGAAAAAATTGTGCCTATGCCTGGGACTAATGGCTTCAGTTGTGATACTGAGTAAAGGGAAAGAGTAATAATATTGACGGATAAAGGGAAAAGTGCTAATTTCCAGTACTAGAGAGGCTATTTTCCATTAAACAAAACAAAACAAAACAAAAAAACCAAACAACCAACCAACAGAAAAAAAAACAACAGGCTTCAGGCTCTGCTAGTTATCTCCCAGTATCTATTCTACATTTCTTCCTTTTATAATGGAATTCTTACCTTTTAACTGGACTCATGGCCACTAGCTAAAAATATTTATTAGGCCTCTGTTGCCATAGATGCTGCCAGGTAAATGGAAATGGTGTGTGCAACCTATGAGTAGTGTTCTTAAGGAGAAGGCAGTTGTCTTTCATTCCCACTTTCTTCTTCCCATTGGCTAGAATACAGATATAAAGGATGGAGCTAAAGCAGAAATCTTAAACCATGAAATGGAAGCTGTATTTGAGGATGACAGAGCAACAAGGTAGTAGCAGCCCTGACAAAGTGGAGGAACCATATTAGCTCCATACAGTTTACATTCAGACAATTTTTAAAACTTCCATCTTGCTTTAAGCTGTGATTATTTTAGTATTTGTTACAGCGTTTGAACTTGGATCCTAGTTAATATAGCCATACCCCATACCTAGATTTGAATCTTTTTGTCACCACTTATTAATTTTATAGCTTTGGAGCTATTATTTAATCTCCTTGAAACTTGCAGTTACTTTCTGACAAATAAAAAGGTGATAACACTTGTTTCACAGAAATTTTTAGAAGATTAAAGGAGATAACCTATTTAAGGTACCTAATATAATACCCAGAACAAAAATGAACAAATATTTCTTTTTTCTTTTCTTGTTTACCCACACTTGACACTCAGATTAAAACCCAGATTTATAGCTTCATTTTGCAGTTATTCCCAAGTGAATAAATAGTCCAGGTTTGGAGGTCCACCTCAACCCAAATACTGTGAAGGCCCAAATTTCTAATTATGACATTTTTAGTTCTGAAATTTTAGTCTTCCTTATTTTTCCACTGTTGTTATGACCTCTCCCTTTTGCCTACTACTAAGATTACCCTTTGAGTGTGACAGTCATCTGGATGTTTGTCAACTTTAGTCTATTCTAGGTTCCTAGGTCATCAGAGTCATATATATATATACACACACACACACACGCACATATACACACACATACACATACACACAGACTATATATATACAAACACATATATGCAGTGTATACGTATATATACATATACATATGGACATCATATATGTGTATATATATTTATGCACATGCATATATGCATCATATATATGTGTGTGTATGTATACACATATGAAGTCATACATAGATATTAGAATTCATTAGGTCAACCAATCATCACTTTGTATTTGAAATGAATTATAATTTAATTATGCAATTTAATCAGCAATAAATTCTGCAGGTAAGTATACCAGTGAGAAGTAAATCTTCTGACCCTATACCAATGTCAGAACTCTTAACACACTATGGAAATAAATGGCTTCCATAACCTATGGAGTAGTAGGAATTTTTATCTTGGAGGTGAAAATTAATTATAAGACCTAAATTGAATATGAATAGAATTCAATACTAATTTCGCTTCCACTATTAAAATGCCACATTTTTTCAGGCCTGGAATAGTTTTGGTGATGTACATATGTCACCCCTAAATTTGGGGAAGCCAAAATTGGCTTTCAGCAAAACTCTTCCAATTAAATTTAACCATTAATAGCAGCATTTATTTCATTCTCTGAACAGAAGTCTGAATTTACAGATGCACAATAAAATCAAGTAAATTTAATTTAAACTTATTTCTTTAAATCAATAATAATAAATAAATCTGTGTCTGTGGATGCTCTGTACTATTTTTGCACTTGTTTTATTTTCAGTAACAATGCCACCTACTGTATTAAATAGAATTGTTTGAATAATGAACTGTCTGTTCTACTAATATTTCTTCTGGAGAGTAGGGCTTTTGGAGATAAAATTTATTTCTACAAAATACAAGCCAGATATTATTCAGAAAAAAAACTCTAAGTGCTATTGAAAGGTTCTCTGTATTTCATCATTTGTTATAAGGAGAGTCTGCTGGAGTATGATTTGTGCTGCAATTTTATATCTACACAACCTAGAAACACAACAATGCAGGGCAAATATATTCAGGGGGCCAAATGATAATATCAAGATAAAATGTCATGTGTCAAGGATAAGTGACAACAAAGGAATATGGAAAATTTCAAAGCAATATTATTGATTCTGAAATAATAATAAAAAACATTGAAGCCACTTACAAGTGCAGTGCAGTAAGGCAATTCTGTTTCAGGTTCTGTTACACACACACACACCAAAAAAACACACAAAACAAAATGTTACTTTGAAAAATAAGAAATTACACTTTCAGTGTTTCAATTCTCATAATTTTTAAAGGTAATAAAATGCAGTTTTCCTATTTTAATGGAAAAATTATTCAAAAGGATTATTGAGTTATGACAGTTACTATATTTATGGGTTTTATGGATTAAATTGTACCTTCCCAAAATTCATATGTTGAAATCCTAATCCCCAGTACCTCAGAGTGTGACTTTATTTAGAGATAGAGTAAACAAGTTAAAATAAAGTCATTAGGGTTAGACTCAATCTAATATGACTGGTGTCCCTAGATAAAAGATAAATTTGGACACAGAGACATGCATAGAGGGAAGATATGTGAAGAGATACAGAAAAATGATAGCCATCTATAAATCAAGGAGAAAAGCCTCAAATGAATCCTTCCCTCACAGCCTTCAGAAAAAAGCAATCCTACAGACATCTTGATTTTGGATTTGTGACCTACAGAATTGTGAGATATTACACAATTTATTTCTGTTTAAGTTACCCGGTCTTTGCTATTAGACTGGTGCAAAAGTAATTGTGGTTTTAGCATTTTTGAAATTTGCCATTTGATACTGGAATGCATTCTTAAATAAATGTGGTTAATGTGCATTTCTTTGTTTATGCTTTTTTGCTAATGACTTATTACTTGCTGTTTATTTTATATTTATTTTAGACTATGGAAATGATGTTACACGAAAAGCAAATTCAAGTGATTTTCTTATTTGAGGTCAAAATGGATGGTAAAGCAGCAGAGACAACTCTCAACATCAACAGCACATTTGGCCCAGGAACTGCTAATGAATGTACAGTGCAGTCATGGTTCAAGAAGTTTTACTAAGGAGACGAGAGCCTTGAAGATGAGAAACACAGTGGCCGGCCCTGGGAAGTTGACAACAATGAATTGAGAGCAATCATTGAAGCTGATCCTCTTACAACTACACAAGAAGTTGCCAAAGAACTCAAGGTTGAACATTCTATGGTCATTTGGCATTTGAAGCAAACTGGAAAGGTGAAAAAATTCTGTAAGTGGATGCCTCATGAGCTGACCAAAAATCAAAAAAAATCCTTGTTTTGTAGTGTTGTCTTCTTGCATGCAGCAACAACAGACCATTTCTCAATCGGCTTGTGACATGCGATGAAAAGTGGATTTTATATGACAACCTGCAATGACCAGCTCAGTGGTCGGACTGAGAAGCTCCAAAGCACTTCCCAAAGCCAAACTTGCACCAAAAAAACGGTCATGGTCACTGTTTGGTGGTCTGTTGCTGGTCTGATCCGCTACAGCTTTCTGAATCCTGGCAAAACCATTACATCTGAGAAGTATGCTCAGCAAATCAATGAGATGCACTAAAAACTGCAACGCCTGCAGCCGGCATTGGTCAACAGAAAGGGCCCAATTCTTCTCCATGACAACGCCCTACCACACATACGGCAACCAATACTTCAAAAGTTGAACGCATTGGTCTATGAAGTTTTGTCTCATCCACCATATTCACCTGCCTCTCGCCAACCAACTACCACTTCTTCAAGCATCTTGACAACTTTTTGCAGGGAAAATGCTTCCACAACCACCAGAATGCAGAAAATGCTTTCCAAGAGTTCCTTAAATCCTGAAGCAAGGATTTTTACGCTACAGGAATAAATAAACTTATTTCTTGTTGTCAAAAATGTGTTGATTGTAATGGTTCCTATTTTGATTAATAAAGATGTGTTTGAGCCTAGTTATAATGACTCAAATTCATAGTCTGAAACCACAATTACTTTTGTATCAACCTAAATGCTTTGTTACAGCAGCCTGAGCAATCTAATACAAGTGGGTAAAGATGATTAGTGTGTGTGTGTGTGTGTATGTGAGTCCGTGCATGTGTGTGTGCAAGACATGGCACAGTAATAAAACTACTAATCAAACAAACGATCTTTCAAGCTCAAGTGCCAGTCTTGTCACTGGGCAATAAATAAGGTTGTTAACCTCAAAAAGTTTCCTACAGAAAGTTATGATGGTTCTGTCATCTATTAATTCATCTAAAACTTTTTTGAACCTAATCATGTTTTCACTTGTTCTCTTTCTGTGGTAATGAAATGCAGAAGTTTATTACTCTACTTGTAAAATAAATGTTTCATTTATATGTTCTACAGTGATATTAAATTTCAAAGGACTTCCCTTTGCTCTGCTATTTTGAGACCTAGCCTATATGTCCATATGACCACAAACTTTTTTCAGCCTTACCTTCAAACTCTCTTTTCAACTGATATTTTCAATTTTTACTCTACACAAAAATTTAAAACTCCTACACATACATGTTTATATTGTTGACTGCGCTAGAGTGCCATGGCGTCAGCCTAGCTCACAGCAAACTCAAACTCCTGGGTTCAAGTGATCCTCCTGCCTCAGCTTCCCAAGTAGCTGGGACTACAGGCATGTGCCACCATGCCCGCTAATTTTTTCTATATATTTTTAGTTGTCCAATTAATTTCTTTCATTTTTTTTTAGTAGAGACGGAGTCTCGCTCTTGCTCAGACTGGTTTCAAACTCCTGACCTTGAGCAATCCACCCGCCTTGGCCTCCCACAGTGCTAGGATTACAGGCGTGAGCCACTGCGCCCGGCCTATCTCTTCAATCTTTTGTCTATTTTCCTATTAAGTGCTTTTTCTCTCTGATTGATTAATAAAAGTTATTTATATATCTTTATAGCAGAACTTTATTGGTCATAATTTTTTCAAATATATTTACCCATTTTGTGGCTTGTCTTTTTACTCTTTTCTTTTTTATTTTTTCTTTTTCTTTCTTTCTTTTTTTTTTTTTTTTTGTGAACCTAGGTTCTTCATTTTATACCAGTCAGATTCAACAATGTTTCCTTTCACAATGAATACTTCATGTGTTTTACTTAGGAGCTCCTACCTTACCCTGAATTCGTTACAATATTCTTCTGTAGTTTCTTCTAAGCCTATACAGTTTTACCTTTCACTATTGTATTTTACTGGAAATGAAATCAATATATGTGTATGGTATAATATTGAAATCCAATTTCATTTTCTTCCATATATTTAGCCAAATCTCTCAACACAAATCATTGAAAAGATTTTTTCCCCTCTGCTTTATAGTGCTATGTTGATCATAAATCAAATGTCCAATTAATATTCTCTTCACCTATTTGTGAGCCTTTGAAACAATATGTAATCTGTTGTTGATTTCAGTATCATATGCACATTATTCAGGTAAAGTTTTTTCTAATTCTTTTTAAAATATTCTCTCTTTACTACTTTTTCTATCAATTGTTGACAAAGGTATACTAAAATCATCTACTTTTTTGCTATTTATTGTGTCATTTTCACATTATTTATTTTGAGACTATATTAAGTATATTGAAATTTAGAATTAAAATTTTCCTGATAAGTTTAACATTACAATAAAGATACCCTCTTTAATCCTAGCAATGTCTTTTGTTTGATATTAATATAGCTACAATAGCATTTTCATTGCTAATATTTTCATGGAATTATTTTGTATCAGTTTTCTCTTAACATTTCTATGTCCCTGTAATATATGGTATATACTTTTTAAATCATACCTCACACTCTTTATCATTTAACTTGAGAATTTGGTTCATTTTCATTTAATGCAATTAATGATACATCTGAAAGAAATACATTTTTAAAAAAATTTTTGCTTTCATACATTCTATTACTTTTATTTACCCTTTTGCTTTTATTTTCTTGTTAGCTAAATTTGTTTTATCAATACTGTTTTCCCTCTTCTATTTTTGAAGTTATAAATCATTTCTATTATTTTATGTTACTCTCTAAATTATAATATGCATAGTTGTCTTAATTTTTTATTTCTTCCGTTACAAATTACCATAAATTTAGTTGCTTAAAATGACACAAATTTATTATCTTACAGTTCAGTAATCACAAATTCAACATAGATCTCACTGGGTTAAAATCAGGTTTTGGCAGGGCTACATTCCTTTCTGGAAGCTCCAAAGGAGAAATATGTTTCCCCGTCTTTCGATGTATAGGTGCCTTTGACTCATGGCTTCCTTCCTGCATCCTCAAAGGCAGCAATGGCAGGTAAAATATTCTCATATTGTGTTTTTCTGACCCTCCATCTGTCATCAAGTTGCTCAATTGATCACATCTGGATAAGGTTCTCTGCTTTAAAGACTTGTGTGATTAACTTGGGCTCATTTGGTCTAATCCAAGATAATTTCTCTAGCTCAACATTCTTAATCTTAATCACATCTGCAAAGTCCCTCTTGCCACATAAGGTAACATATTCTCAAGTTCCAGGATCAAAATGTGGATATCTTTGGTGGAGGGGACCATTATTCAGCTTACCACTGTTTGCTTGCTGGTTCACAAAGATTCATGGCTGTCTTACTTGCAAAATACATTCACCTCATCCAAAGATCTACAAAAGTTTGCAACATCATCAACTAAAAGTCCAAGGTCTCATCAGCTCAAAATTCCTAAGTCATATCATTGAAATACTCTAAATTATATATGAATGAAATTTTGGATATGATCTATCTGGGGGGCATAAATCCTTTCCATCTGTGGAAACTAGAGAAACTTGTGAAACTAGAGAAACAAGTTATCCGATCTCAAAATTATAATGTGGAACCAGGCACAGGATAACAGTTAGGGACATTGCTGTTGAAAAAAGAGAAAATGGAAGGACAAAAAAAGTCATTTGTTCCAAGCAATCTCTAAATTCAGTCAAGTTAAACTTCATTAGGTTTCAAAAATTGGTAATAATCTTCATGTGCCCTGTGGGCTCCTAACTCTCCCTTCAGAGTCATCCTTTCTTTTTCATAAAAGGTAGTATGGATATGATTGCAGATGAATAATTTTATCAGCCTTTATCTTGTCTGCAGAATTTAATAAGTAAGTTGAATTCATAGGGTCTGTGGATTAGAATGCAAATATCCCTAGGGAATACCATTATTTTGACTATTGCAATAATTAATTCATCAACATCTATAGTTAATAAAACCTACTTTACCATCTTATTGATAATTACAAGACCTTAGAATGCTTTAACTCTAGAAATACTCATTTTAAATTAAATTTTAGTTTGATGTTTCAAGATATGTTTTGTTTTATATCTAACCCCGATAGACATAATTATTGATATTTTATACCACCAATATCCATTTACATTTGTTTACAGATTAACGTCTTTATTTCTTCTTTATTTCTTGCATTTCAGCTATTCTATTTTATTTATTTATACATTTATTGATTGATAAATCTAATCTTTATTTCTATAATGTTAGCACAATATACTCACACAATAGCTTAGCCATTCTATTTTATATATGAGACTAATTTCCTTCTGGCTAAAATACACCTCTGAAATATCTTCAATGAGCTTTTGCTAATGAAAAACTGAGTTTTGTCTGAAAATATATTAAATTTGATTTCCCATTTTTAAGAGATGTTTTATTTATTACAGGAGGAATTTTTTTTTTTCCTTTGGGCAGGTACCCAGTAGCGGATTGCTGGATCAAATGATAGTTCGACTTTTAGTTCTCTGAGGTATCTCCATATGAATTTCCATAGAGGTTGTACTAGTTTTCAGTCTCACCAGCCGTGTATGACTGTTGCTATCTCTCCATATCCACAATGACATTTGTTGTTTTGGGACTTTTTGATAAAGGCCATTCTCACTGGAGTTAAGTGATATCTTATTATATCTTATTGTGGTTTTGATTTGCATTTCTCTGATGATTAAAGATGTTGAGCACTTTTTCATATGTTTGTTGGCCATTAGTCTGTTTTTTTTTTTTTGAAAAGTTTCTGTTCATGCACTTTGCCCACTTTTTAATAAGGTGGTTTGATTTATTTTTGCTGATTTTCCTGAGTTCTATATAGATTCTAGTTATCAGCCCTTTATGGGATTTATAGCAAGCAAATATTTTCTCCTATTCTGTAGCTTGTCTACTTGAACTAATGACTATTTCCTTGGCTGTGCAAAAGTTTTTTTAATTTGATCAGGCCCCATTTATTTATTTTTGTTGCTGTGATTGCTTTTGTGGTATTCTTCATAAATTCTTTGCCTAGGCTAATGTCTGTAAGACTTTTTCCAACATTTTCTTCTAAAATTCTTATAGTTTCATGTCTTAGGTTTAAGTCTATTATCCATTGTGGGTTGATTTTTGTGGGTTGTGATGGTGAAAGGTGTAGATCCTGTTTCAATCTTCTACACGTGGCTATCTAATTTTCCCATCACAATTATTGAATGGGGATTCTTTTCCCAAGTGTATGTCTTTGTTTGCTTTGTCAAAGAGAAGTAAAAGTATAACTACCATTTGATCCAGTAATCCCACTACTGGGTATCCACCCAAAGAGAAAAAAAAAAGAACAAAAACAAACAAAAAAACTAAAAAACCCAAAAAGCAGACACACTCTATAAAACAGGCATCTGCAGTTGGATGTTTATAGCAGCACAATTCAGAATTGGAAAGATGTCGAAACAGCCCACGTGCCCATCAATACATGAGTGGATTAATAAAATGTGGTATATGTATACCATGGAGTACTACTCAACTATAAAAAAAAATGGTGACCTAGTACCTCTTGTATTATCCTGCGTGGAGCTGGAGCCCATTCTTCTAAGTGAAATATCACAAGAGTGGAAAAACAAACACATGTACTCACCATTAAATTGGTAGTAATCAATCAAGACTTATGTGTACATGTGGAAGTAATATTCATCAGGTGTCAGGCAGATGAGAAGGGGAGGAGGGGATGGGTAAATTCATACCTAACAGTCCTGGTGCGTGTTGTCTGGGGGATGGACATGCTTGTAGCTCTGACTCAGGCAGTGCAAAGGCAATTTATATAACCAAAGCATTTGTACCCCCATAATATTCTGAAATATATGTATATATATATGTGTGTGTGTATGTATATATATGAAGACTTAAATTTAATAGTTATCTTTTAAATTGACACCCTCATATATGACAGTTTTAATACAGCATTGATCCTTTATGACAACTTTAAGTTTCCTACTATTGGTTTATAATACCACCACTATGGAGTCCATAGATCAACTATTCTCTAATTTTTTTAAGGAAAAGAAATGAGATTCCAAATATATAAGTAGCATTCCCAAAGTTAGATTTAATATATAAAGTTAAATTTAATATATAATATAAGAGAACAGGAAAGCTTTAATTCTTATTCTTAAATATAAATAATTTAGAACAAATATTATTTTATCAAATCATTTCATAAAGTATATAAATTTTGGCATTGAAGTACAAAGTTTATTTAAAATATCATGAGTTCTGGATTTTATTTTTATATTTCTCAATTATGCCAACAATAAAATGTGATATTTGTTTATAAAAACAGTTGTTTGCAGACTCATTTGGTTTGGCCAATGCAATGTAGCCTAAGCATTATTTTAAATACATTGTAGCTGTCAACATTTCAAAAGTAGAATATTGCACATAAAAATCTTGACTATGTAGAAAAATCAGAATATTTGTAAACCATGCATCTTCATTATTTCATTACAAACAATCAAGTGGATGTGGAGAATATGTGTACCTTTTTAGGCTTGGTTTTATGTGATCTAGTTTTGCCAGGGCCCTCATTATTCCATGTTATTTACTCAAAACCTGAGTCTTACCCCTTTCCTTATTCATGATACTATTACAGCTATTTGGGTATTTTGAGTATATACCTTCCTTACCCAAAGGATGAGGATAGAAAAAGAGAGATTCTGAGCATTGCTATAGGTTTTTTTCCTTCCTTATATAAAGCACTGAGAACAATTCTGCTTTTGTCTTCTTACTGGAGTCCTAGTAACTTAGGCCAGAAAGTGTGCAAGTCACTATCTCTGAGTCAGTTGGAGTAGACCCAACAGGAATCTACCAAAGGTTTTGGAAGAAAATTGCCTGCTGGGAATGACAGCAATTAATCAGTTAGTCTTAATTAAGTCCCTTCTATCTTCTAGGACTTGTGCCAGATATTGGGGAACAAGAAATGAATAAAACATACTTTCATTCTGGTGATATTACCAACTGTTGTCTACATAAATTGATGAGAAACAGTGGTCCATGAAATCTATTACTGAAGCAGTTTATTTTTTTAAAAAATATTCTTGAATTATAGCTATTACCACTAGGGGGAAAAAGTGAAAAAGAGGAAAAAGTGAGCTTTTCATATTGTCTGAGGAGAATTGAAGTCAGATTGTCAGAACTCATGCCTTAAGTAGAGTTTAGATTTATCATGGAGAACAAAAACATTTTTCTTAAACTGATAGCCTATCTACACTCACTATAGAGATAATTAAAACAACATAATGGTAAATCTAGATAAGATATTTTATAAGTTACTCAAAATACTACTCTGCTCTAAGAATAAAGCATTGGTAGATAAAATATTAATAGGAAAAATTTAAAAAGCCATATCAATGCTTATAAACTAGATAATTTTTTTTTATGGATCAGAGGTCCAACAAACATAAAGAGGTATTTAGGGGCTTAAAGTCACTATCCTGCTGTGATTAGGATATGGAGAAAAGCTAGGAATAATTTTTTGTTGGGTAATGAGGAATAAAATTGTTCCACAGAGAGCATGTAACTAGATCTCTATTCATTGCCTAATACTAATGCCTGGTTGGGGATCCCCAACTCAGTAGTGAAGGTTAAAACCTACTGACAATTTCTTGGGACTATAACTTATTTGGATCTAGATGCTTAAGGGGCAAAAGATAGAGATGTGTCATCATGCCCATGACTGAGTAAAGTCCCTCAATGGCTCAACAACCAGTTATATGAAAACATCAATATCACTAAACTGCAGAAGCTTCAGGACACCATTTTCATATTTAATTCTAGGCTGGCCTTCTTGGGGCCAGGTGAGTACACCTATAAAACTGCTAGAGCAGTGAGTAGAGTCAGAGAGAGACAGAGAACAAAATAAAACAAATGAAAATTAATCTCGTCCAAGGTGAGCCTGCACACCAATACTTTAAAATACATGAAGAAATCTAACAGTAAGAGAGATATACAACAAAATGGAAACACAAATTGACCACAGAAAAAATATAATCATATAATAAAATATAGAAGTTTTCAATTGTATGCTTTGAATACACCCAAAGTGATAAGTATTTGAACAAAAAATTATAATATTTTAAACAAGTGATTGTACTTTACATTCCCTCTAATCCTTTCATCAACCTTTTCAAGATAAATGTATTCTATATTTTACAGATGAGTTATTATGGCTTAGAGAAGCACTTATCCAAGAGATACAAAAGCCAGGACTGGAACTCCAGTCTGTCTGACCCCATATGGATTGAACACATTTGCTTCATTGACTTGCCAGTGTGGTATTTATACTAAAATTCAAACAAGTACAGAAGAAATTCTAGCGTCATTCATATTTAGCACTTTGCATCTTGACTCAAATAAACCTACTGCATTAACCCACTGATGACAAAATTCTTTCAAAGATTAAATGAAAGCTTTCAACTTATTTTTCTATATCCTTATAAGCAAAGATACTTTTTTTCTTTTCTTTTTTTATTTCATCATATTACGGGGGGTACAAATGTTTAGGATACATATATTGCCTTTGCTCCACCTGAGTCAGAGGAGTCAGAGATTCAAGCATATCCATCCCCCAGACAGCGTGCACCGCACCCATTAAGGGTGAATATTCCCATCCCCTCCTTCCCCCTCCCACCTGCCCAACACTGAATGAATGTCACTACTATTGTAAGGAGGGAGCTCTGTGGCTAATGGGTGCTCCATTGCAGGCTTCAGAAACTGGAAGAAAAGTCGAGGGGCAGCAGGCAGGTGAGACATTCTCTTTATTGTTGGGGGAGGGGGGATACAATAGTGGCAAAAACCATGGCCGAGAACATGGCAAGAACTTAAATGTGGCTCAGAACAATATTGGCAACATGCCATGGGAAAGCGTTATCACATGGGTTCACATAGGAGATAACACCTTTGTTACATATGTATGCTGACTCATGCCTTCCCGGAAGGGCGGCTGGCCGGGGGTGGAGGTGGGGGGCCAGGCTGAAAAAAACACTGCGGCAGTCATCTTACTTTGGCCTAATAAACCTATTGCCTATACAAATGCATTTTTCCTTACATTCCACCCCCCAGGTAATAGGTTTTGCGGCTAACACACAGGCCCATAGGGAGGCCCCTTGGGCGCAAAGGCCACAATAACAATACAGAGAATAACATAGTATTATTACCAGACCACAGCAAGCAGCTCCTAGCACTAAAAGGGTCCAATGCCAGGAGGACAAGAGACATTATCACCATTGCTGTAATGGGTCTCCAGTTAACTGTTGGATGGCCTGTACCTTGCCATCAACTTCCTTCAATGTAGAAGAGATATCTTCTTGGTGATCAGGTATATATATATATATATACAACATTATATATACACAACATTCAGTATGTATGATTGCACATGTGCCTCTTTGAGCTGCAGTGAGGAGATCAGGGGCCATGCGGTTTTGTAAAACCACCTTTCTCATCTGAGTGACATCATCCATCAGGAAGGCCAAGGCCTGTCTAGTTTGATTCAGCACCTGAGCAGTATGCTCCACTAGGGCATTCACTTCTATTTCTACCTTAATGGCTCCACCCCCAGAAAAAAGGATTGCTACCAGGTAAAACCACCATGGAGTCCATATCACCTGATGCCAATGGGAGAACATCTCAGTGGCTTCTCAGTAAAGGTAGGGATGACCTTCCCCGGGATGTGTGGCTATCCCCACGTGCATCTTCCCATCCAATGAGTGGAAAGATAAAGCGACCCATGTCTTCCACATACCCACAAAAATTCTGAGGGCACCCTTGCAGTGGGGGTAGTTTCCACCAAAGGTTTTCCACTCCACCAGTGGGTGGCGTTCCTATTCCAAGTAATGTTCACACAAAACTCTTTTGGGAGTCATCCCACAGCACGGTTTCTCAATCCCATTTCCTATTCTATACATAGGGGGACCACTTGGCATAGTTCTATTTGTTCTCCTAGTAGCCAACCCCAACCATCCCAAGATGGTGTATCCCAGAGTGGGATGTGAGCGTGGAGTCCTTCACAGGTGTTTCTCTACTACCATGCAAACAGGGTCATAGTTGGCATCTTGAGGCCCCCACGTGGTCAGGAAAGACCAGTTCTACAGAGACGCAGGGGTGGTGGCCCAGAGCAGGCTGCTGGAACTTTCCACCAGGAACTCCATGCAGACACAGCAGTGAGAAATGTTTGTGGCTTGAGCGTAAATGTGAGCCCAAAATGTGAGCGTAAATGTGAGTGCAAGACGCGATGCTGTTAGCCTGGATTACCCTGATCGGTAAGAAGGAGCAGACAAAGGAACCACTAAGAGTAATTCACACCCTTCAGGGAGCACACAGGCTACCTGTCCATCCTGGGTCAAGATTGTGGCTGGAATTGCCTTTCATACTGGACGATGGTACCACACAGTCTTGCCTATAATAGGTTTGGTGGTTTCAGGTGCCAAGACAAGGGGTACCCGGGGAATTACTCAAAAGGGAAGAACTAAGATGCCTGTGAGGAAGGTGCCCTTTCCATGGTGGCCCACCATGATTGTCACTGATTGCTGCTCAGGGATGAGCATAGTGGGTGACATGTTGGAAAGGTACTGTAGCCCATCTCCCCACAGGGCTAACAGAGCAATCCACTGGGGTTTGGGGCCCGTTATACTCTATGACCATGTCCAGGTTTTTGTCTCTTCTTCCTTGAAGGGAGTTGGGGCCAGAAGCAGAACAGTTCCATCACCAGTTACCTGGGGTCGCATCAACAGATCCTGGGTGACATCCCTCAATTGGAGAGGAGGAGTCTGCTTATGGGTTAAATAATCTAAGGGGGAGGGCCCATCCTTTCAGGGCTGCTCATTTAGTGCCCAAACGGCCTGATCCATGTCCAGTGTCGGAGAGATGGGGAAAAGTTCCACTTTTTAGCTTCCCCTTCAACAAACCATTGTTTCACTCTATCACGCCAGTTGCCTGAGACTGGTAGGGCACATGGCCTGTTCATTCAATGTCCATATGGTGTGCCCACAGTTGGACTTCATATTCCATAAAATGACTATCCCGATCACTTTCTATAGTGAAGGGTTCCCCCATATAGAGCAATTAAATGCTCCAGTGCCTTAATGGTAGATGTTTGGTCAGCCCAGGCCACTGGGTAGGCAAAAAGGAGGCTGGTAGCATTATCAACCACTGTGAAAGCATATACTGCCATGTTAGACTGATGCAGGGGGCCAACATAGTGAATACAACGTTGTAATCACAGGGATTTGTTAGCTGGCAAGGGTGACCTGATCCATCATACCCTTGCCAGGGTGTCGGCCTCATCATTGCTGGAGCTGACTAGAGGTCTATGTCCTGAAACATGATACACGCAGACCTCCTTCTGGTGTCCTTGCTGTAGCAAGTTCTCCCACATTGCCTGTCCCCATACTGGGCAGTGCCCTACTAGCCAACCTTGGGCTTTCCATGTAAGTAAACATACAGTAAGGCCCTTAAACATGGCCCAGTTATCAGTGCAGACATATAAAGGGGATGCCTCGTGCACAACTACAATCCACATGGTAAGCAACTCAGCCCATTGGCTGCTCTGCCCCTGCCCCATTCCAAACCAAATTTCATCATGATCCAACTAGATGGCCACTGCCATCTACTGGGCTAAGGGGCCACAACTGGGTCTGTCAGCATACCATGCCTCCTCTGAAGGGGGACCTCATCCTTCAAGGTACAGGCTCTCTTCTCTAGGTATTACCATGGTCTGAGGGGCAGCATCAGGCACAAATTCAGCAGGACCCAGTACTGTCTGCAACTCTGCAGTCAAAGAGATGGAGCTTAACTCTGTTCATTGCTCCAAGTAAGCTGCCCACTACACCAGAGTGGGCATCTGGGCTACCCACGATTGTGGGCTGGTTACCCATGATCTCATCCATCCTACTATTGGGTATGTGGTGCGCTGTAGCACCTTAGACTGCCCAATTAAGTTATAGCTTCACAGACCTGAACGGCAGCATAAACAGCTTCCAGCTGCTTTTCCACCAAGGAATAGCACTGTTGGGGGTCCTTCTGAGTATGGGACCAAAACCCAACAGCGACTCGCCACTTATGCTGGTATTGCCACATACTCCAGCCCATCCCACTTGAGTCAACTATGACATGGAGGTCAAACGGCTGTGAGCAGTCCACTACTTGTAGCATCCGGACCTGTGCAATAGCCCTCTTGGCTGCCATAAAAGAGGCCTCTGCCTCTGGGACCAGTTCCCATTTTTACACAATGAATGAATGCAATGGCCATAACAGTTGGGCCAAGTGGGAAATGGATATATGCCAATACCCCAAAAGCCCCACAAACACTTGTAACTGTTTTACTATACTGAGCCGGGGGAAGGATTCAATCTTTTCTATAACTGCCTCAGGGATTGCTTTTGTCTTATCCGACCAGACAGCACGCAAGAATTTGACCAACAAGCCTGGTCCCTGGACCTTGGAGTAGTTCACCGCCCAACCCTGTTGTTCCAACAAGGTTCAAAGACTGGCAGCAGCTTCTTCTAGATCTATAATGGAATCAGAGGTTAACATTATAGCATTAATATAATAAAACAAGAACACTGAGGATGGATGACTCCATGTGGCCAAATCCTGTGCCACCAAACCATGACATATGGTTGGTTTGTGGAGGTTACCTTGTGGTAACACCACAAATGTCCATTGTTGTCCTTCCCACATGAAGGCAAACTGGTCTTGACTGTCCATAGCTTTGTCTATGGAGAAAAAGGTGTCAGCCAGGTCCACTACAGAGTGGTAGTATCCAAATATATATGATTTTATCTGGGTTACTTAACAATCCTGACAAATAGTCACCTGGAGCAAAAAGGCAAACATAAAGCAAAAATAGCCATTCAAATTAACTATTCAGGTAATTGCAGCAGCAGTAAACATCAACAGTGAGGGGCTTTGAGGACTGCATGAAGAAAATGTGAATTTTAGTGGAAGATATTGTACATGTGGTTTTAAATAAATGAAACAATTTGGCATTTTTTTATCCATGCACATAGAAAGTATCTTGCTGGAATTGTCATGCAAACAGGCACAGATGTTAAAGATATCAAGGTTACAAGTGTTTCTAGAAGAAAAAATATATTAATGGAGAATACATGGGTGGTCATAGTCATGAATGAGCTAACTGAATGTGTTTTAAATGCAAAAAATTTTTCTCAAAAATTCTTACTTAGAATTTTGAAATACAATTTGACTTTCATTTAAATAATGAAGATGATCAAAACAGATTCATCTTCCAGAAGTTAGAATGAGGACAGTTTAAACTGATAGAAAATGCCCAGATTCATCTGTGTCTTAGTTTGTGCTACTATAACAAAATACCTGAGACTGGGTCACTATTAAAGAGTAGATACTTATTTTCTCAGAATTCTGGAGGCTAAGTTTAAGATCAAGGTGCCAGCAGTTTCAGTTGCACGGTGAATGCTATTCTCTACTTCCAAGGAAGGTGACAGAGAAGGCTAACACTGTGTGAAGCCTCTTTTATAAGGTCCTGATCTCATTCATGAGGGAGCAGCCCTCATGGCCTAATCACTTCATAAAAGTCCCTCCCCTTAATACTATTATACTGGCAACACCCGAATTTTGCAGGGGACGCATCCAAACCATAGCATTCTGCCCCTGGTCACCTAAAATTTATGTCCTTCTCACATGCAAAATACATTCATTCCATCCCAATAGCCCCAAAAGTCTTAACTCATTTCAACATCAACTTTAAAATCTAATTCCAAAGTCTCAAAGTCTTATCTAAACATCATATGGATGAGATTCAAGGTACAATTCATCCTGAGGCAAATCCCCCTCCATCTGTGAGCCTGTGATATCAAACAAGTTATGTCTGTCCAAAATATAATGGCAGGACAGGCACAAGACAGATATTTCCATTCCAAAAGAGAGAAATACAAAAAAGAAAGGAATAATAGGTCCCGTGTAAGTCCACAGCTCAACAAAGTGAAGAACATTAAATCATGAGGCTTCAGTAATCTCCTTTGACTCTATGTCCTACCATCCAGACACACAGGGTGACAGTTGGGTCCCAAGGCTCCAGGGAAACCCCCTTGGTTTTGCTGGACACAGCCCACGCCACAGCTCTCATGGATTGCAATCAAGTGCATGTGGTTCTCCTACGCTGGCATTGCATTCTGGTGGCTCTAAAGGTCTGGGGTCTGAGGAGTGGCCCCGATCCCACAGCTGCACTAAGCATTGCCCTAGTGGAGGCTCCTTGCAACAAATCTGCCTCTAAGGCAGCTCTCTGTCTGGTCCCCATAGCTGTCTAAAGTAATCATTGAAATCTAGGTAGATGAAGCCATGCCTCCACAGCTCATGAATTCTGTGCATTTGCAAATTTAGCACCACATGGATCCCTACAGGGATCAGAGACCCACAGAAGCTTTGGGCAGTGAAGGAGCTGCTTTCTACTTACAAAACCTTGACCCAAAAGCAGGTCATCTACAAACTTGTTAAGAAGACATATTTCTTGGTTTTGTGCCAGGTTCATCACAAACATGGGATGCATGCTGAGTAACAGGGGTAGCCCCATTTCAAGATTAAGGAGGCAGTACGCTCCATTATCTGGTTAGGGCTGCTTCCTGCTTTTACAGAAGGTGGAAGGGCAAGGTAGCCAAATTTGGTTCCAAGCCTCTTTTATGAAGGCCTTAATTTCATTCACAAGGGAGCCCCCCTTGTGGCCTAATCACCTTTTAAAGACTTCACCTATTGCCGGGCGCGGTGGCTCACGCCTGTAATCCTAGCACTCTGGGAGGCTGAGGCGGGCGGATCGCTCAAGGTCAGGAGTTCAAAACCAGCCTGAGCAAGAGTGAGACCCCGTCTCTACTATAAACAGAAAGAAAGAAATTAATTGGCCAACT
>CAUYRT010027082.1:0-12716 GCA_963574885.1 Lepilemur ruficaudatus | reverse complement strand
ATTTTGAACATCTTTCAGAAGGTCCAAAATTCTGTTATAATTTCATTTGTATATCAACTTAATTCATTCTGCCTTTTGCAATTATTAATTGATCACTTATTTTAAATATTGCTATACAGTACTCCCCCTTTATCCATGGTTTCATTTTTCACTTTCCATGGTTTTAGTTACCTGAAGTCTGAAAATATTAAATGGAAAACTACAGAAACAAACAGGTCATAAGTTTAAATAGCATACTGTTCTGATCAGCACAATGAAATAGCTCACCATCCTGCTCTTACTGCCTGGGATGTGAATCCTCTCCTTGTTCAATGTGTTCATGCTGTAGATGCTACCTACCTGCTAGTCACTTAGTAGCCATCTTGGTTATCAGATTGACTGTCTCAGTATCACAGCACTTGTGTTCAAGAAACCCTTATTTTACTTAATAATGGCCCCAAAGTGTAAGAGTAGTGATGCTAGCAAATTGTTATAATAGTTCTATTTCACTATTAGTTATTTCTGTCAATCTTTTACTGTGCCTAATTTATAAATTAAACTTTATCATAGGTATGTATGTATAGGAAAAAATAGTATATGTAGGTTCTGGTGCTATTTGAAGTTACAGGCATCCACTGGGGGTCTTGGAACTTACCCTTGTTAATAAGCAGGGACTATTATATTTCAGTTTTACAAAGAAGAAGTCAAGTTTGTGACTTTTCTTTTTAATGAATTTTACATTTGTACATTTATTCTATGTTAGAGCTATTAAAATCCACTGGTTTGCTGGGATGGAAAGTACAATACTGCCTCCAAAGATGTTCAGGTCCTAATCCATATGCTATGTTATCTGGCAAAAAGGAATTAAGGTTGTATAAAGAACCAAGATGGCTAAACAGCTGACATTAAAATAGCAAAATTATCCCTGTTTATCTAGGTGGGTTCAATGTAATCACAAGGCATCCTTAAATGTGGAAGAGGGAGGCAGAAGAGGAAGAATCAGAAGATGACAGCACAAGGACTCAGCCAGCTGTTGCTGGAGGAGGGGGCCATAAGCCAAAGAAAGTGGGTGGCTTCTGGAAGCTGGAAAAGACAAGGAAATGGGCTCTCCCCTAGAGCCTCCAGAAAGAAACAGAGCCTTGCTGACACTTTGATCTTAGCCCAGTGAGATCCACATCAGATTTCTGATCTACAGAATTAAAAGATAATAAAATTGTATTGTTTTAAGAACTAAATACATGATAATTTACTGCACCAGCAATAGAAAACCAATGAAGTTGGCAATTTGAATGCCTGAATAAAATGTTTAGATTTAAATTCTACATTATAATTTAAACAAGGTTCAATATACTCTACCAATGGTTTTCCAATTCTGATTTTTGACTCTACCATTGTTCTCCATTTATACAGTTTTAGTTCATGTTTCTGTGAGCATTTGTTTTGGGAGGTTTTTATTGTTGTTATTGTTTTAGAGTAAGTGTCTCACTCTGTCACCTGTTCCCCAGGCTACAGTGCAGTGGCCCAATCATAGCTCAATGCAGCCTCGAACTCCTGGGCTAAAGCAATCCTCCTGCCTCAGCCCGCCAAGTAGCTGGGATTCCAGGTGTGTGCCACCACTGCTCTTGGCCTGTATTTGTTTCGTTTTTCAAAAGCCTGCAAGTTGTCTTCCCTTTTCTGCATATCCCCATACCCAGTGGTAAAAACATTTTCTGAGTTGCAATTTTAATTTCATCACCCTGTTTTACATAACTCTGACATGACTTCTAAACTCCTTTCTCAATATAATTATAATTATTCATTATGAGATCTCATTTCTCTATCAACAAACCCCACTCTCTTGGGCAGGTACATTCATCTTTTCCTCAGGGCCCACACAGTACTTTACTTGTATTCCAACCTCCCATTGCACTTTGGTTTACTTATACACATCTGTCTGCCCCCACTGCACTATCAGCTCTTTGGGAGATTAATACAGTATATGGCACATAGCAAAAAATCAATGGATACACAGTGAATATGTGAATAATTTTTACAATAATCCTCTGTAGGTCCCTAAAAGGAAAGGTCCTGTTCCCTGCAAATGCCTCGGGGTGGTGGCTAAATTGTCTCTCTACGCAGACAGGAGTAGGAAAGGGAAAGGGGAGAATGAAACAATATGGCACCTGCTGATGGGCTCCGGTTGGCAGGCCACGTTGCCCAGAGGGAGCTGGGAGCCTGGTGTCCAGTCTGCAAGAGGTTCACCATTCACTGGTGGTGGCCATCTCTGGGCTGGTGTTAGCAGGTCTCTGCAACTGCTCAGGAGCCCACAAGCAGTCTGAGATGCAAGGGAGGGGAAATGTAACCACTCTACCTACCCTTGTTGCTGGTATCCAAGCCTCTTGGGGGCCTTTCTCCTTCCAGTTCTCCTCTGCAACTTCTTCCTGTGGGGTCTCCTGTAGCCTCAGGCACCCTTCCTTCCAACCCTCACCTGATCTATGTCTGTCTGCCTGTTTTTTTTTTTTTTTGTTTGTTTGTTTTTCACATTCTTCTAATATCTATCTTTCTTGTGGAGATGCTCTGGCTGGCGGTTTTTCTCATCCGCCATCTTGCCACTGGGCATCTACCCAAAAGAACAAAAGACATTCTATAAAAAAAAGACGTCTGCACTGGAATGTTTATAGCATCACGGTTCACAATTGCAAAGATGTGGAAACAACCCAAGTGCCCATCAAAACATGAGTGGATTAATAAAATGTGGTATATGTGTACCGTGGAGTTCTACTCAGCCACAAAAAACAATGGTATTCTAACACCTCTTGTATTATCCTGGATAGAGCTGGAGCCCATTCTACTAAGTGAAGTATCACAAGAAAAGAAAAACAAGCACCACATGTACTCACCATCAAATTGGTATTAATGGATCAACACTTAAGTGCACATATAATAGTAACATCCATCGGATGTCAGGAAGATGGGAGGGGGTAGGAGGGGATGGGTACATTCACACCTAATGCGTGATGTGTGCACCATCTGGGGGATGGGCACGCTTGAAGCTCTGACTCAGATGAGACGAAGGCAATATACAGAACCTAAACATTTTAGCCCCATACTATGCAGAAATAAATAAATAAACAAACAAACAAATAAATAAAATTTTTACAGTAGGTACTTTTAAGCATCCCAGTGATACAAACTATGCTATTTATTGCTTCTGATTTCCTGTATATTCCACTGCCACTCTACTACACAGAAAATGCCTTCTCATTTGCTTGCTTGTTTTTAGATGAATGAATTCCTTCAATACTGGTCTCTCTTTACTCTGGAAAACATCCACTACAAATCTTAATATGCACTGATGCTCTCACATGTTATGATTATGTTTCAGTGAATTTTCATGTCTGTGTATTTTGGCAGTGGGGAATGCTAAGTACATTTTCATATGACTGAGATTCCATTTGTCTACTCACCATTCCAGTCCTTTCATTCAGCCTAATGAGGAATTGTCTCCTCCAAATTATTGACTTGACAAACTGGCATATCCAGGACAGACTCCAGGCTTTTAAAAGATTTTGAAACCATGTTATATTAGAAATAAAGATACTTTATAAGAGGGAAGTATTATAAAACCCAGTGGAAATCAAGCAGGGGTGGTGGGGAACACGGGAGGGGTAAAAACCTACCTAATGGGTACAGTGAACACCATTTGGGTGATGGGCACACCTGTAGATGGGACTGATGCATTACAGTAAAAGCAATCCATGTAGCCTAAAACATTTGTACCCCTTAATATTTTGAAATAAAAAATAGAAATAAGACACTATGTTTATTTAGCTTGAAGTTAAAACAATGAGGAAATCATTTGTCTATTCATCTAGAGATTAAATGATTATTATATAAAAGGAGTACATTTATATTCTATTCATTGTTGTTTCAGACACTAGAACTTAGATATATGGCTGCCAATTACAGGGAGGATCTGCCTTACCACTACAAACAATTAAATCTGTCAGTCTTATCATACGCCTAAATAGACAGGAAATAGTTTCCTGCAAATTTTCCAAGGAAGATTGTACCATCATATAAATAGAAGAGATAGTTCTTTGGAGTCAGGACAGGATACCCTGTTAACTTCTTTTATAAACAAAATTTGATTTTCTTCTCTATTCATTCTCAGTACAAAATAGACGCTAAGAATAAGAACTCTTGGGTCAAACTGCCTGTGTTGAATACAGGTTCCCATGCTTCCTGGTTGTTTGATTAAGCAAGCTTTTCAACTTTTGTATGACTCATTTTTCTCCTCTGAAACCTGGGGAGTTTACTCACAGTGCTATTGTGAGAACTAAATGAGATTAGGTATGTAAAACACTTGAAAAGAATGCGTGGCAATTAGATTTCAATAAATGTTAGCTAACATTCTCAAGAATTCTACACTAGTTGGAAAAAAATGAAGTCCATTTCCAATAAGAAAATTTTATTATTTATTTATTTTAAGACAGAGTTTCTGTTGCCCAGGCTAGAGTGCCGTGACATCAGCCTAGCTCACAGCAACCTCAAACTCTTGGGCTCAAGTGATCCTCCTGCCTCAGCCTCCCGAGTAGCTGGGACTACAGGTGCACAGCACCATGCACAGCTAATTTTTTTCTATTTTTAGTAGAGATGGGGTCTCACTCTTGCTGAGACTGGTCTCAAACTCCTGAGCTCAAGCTATCCTCCTGCCTTGCCCTCCCAGAGTGCTAGGATTACAGGCGTGAGCCACTATGCCTGACCTAAATAACAAAATTTTAAAATCAATTTTATTTTGCAATCATAAATGTAAATCATCTATAGTATATACATATAAATACACATTACTTATATATGTATATTACATACGCTTATGTGAATAATTTTTACAATAATATTTTTTAGCTTCACAGTTGTAGAAACTATGCTCTTTATTGCTTCTAATTTCCTGTATATTCTACGGCCACTGTACTACACAGAAGACCCAGAAGCTTGCCCTGTAATTCTTCTACTCGGATTTGCCACAGTTGAGCTGTGCTGAGTGCAAGCCACCACGGAGTGCAGGCTTTCCTTAACCGACAAAGCACATGGAGCCACTTCAGTCACCTGACCTAGCACAACGAATCCAAAATCTCTCTAGCACATATTCCCATAAGTGTTGGTATATTGTGGATAAAAGTTCTTTATCAGATGTATCGTTTGCAAATATTTTCCCCAGTCTGTGGCATTTATTCTTATTCTCTTGATAAGTTTTAAGTATTTTTAAAATCTCTCCCATGCTGTAAGAATCAGTTTGTTTACTCTACCCTTCCTGTGATTCCTGTTCAAACTATGCCATACTTTTGCCCCCATTAGTCCACCTAAACCTGCCTTCTGTGGGCATGTTCTGGCAGACAATCTAAGAGTGATAATTTAAGTAACCTTTTTTGCATTCTATGGGCTGCCAATATTTCATTTTCCAACTGTAAACAGATCATCATTGTCTTCAGATCCTACTAGGTGAGATACCAATTGCAGATTTCCCTTCCTATAGGGCTATTGCATGAAGACATTTATGGTATCAAATACATTTTTTTTTTTGAAACAGGGTCTCAATCCATTACCCAGGCTAGAGTGCAGTGGGGTTGTCACAGCTCACTGCAACCTCAAATTCCTGGGCTCAAGTGATCCTCCTGCCTCAGCCTCCTGAGTAGCTGGGACTACAGGCATGTGCCACCATGCCTGGCTAATTTTTGTATTTTGTGTAGAGATGGGGTCTCTCGCTCTTGCTCAGGCTGGTCTCGAACTCCTGGCCTCAATCAATCCTTCCACCTTGGCCTCCCAAATTGCTGGGATTATAGGCGTGAGCCAATGCTCCTGGCTTCAAATATGGTATTAGTCAAGTTCCAAATCAGTAAACAGAAGTCACTTTAAATTTTTTTAAGAAGAAAGGAATTCAGTACAGACAAAAAGGCACTGTATTTTAAGGGCTAGAGGAATCGTAATCAGGAGGCTAACATGGTAATGATTGAATCAAGGGTATACCATTGTAGTAATAATTCGGGAATCAAAGGAAAAATTGTTATCAATATCCATATCTCTACAACACGATTTTGTTTTTTTGCTTTAGCACTGCCTTACCCACAGTAATAGCGAAATAAATATTAGCTATTATTATTGTTATCACTATATATGTATCTTTCTAGACCAAAATCTATATGAATTATTACCATTAACTCATATGAATGCCTTTGTCATGTCTTTACATCCTTGAAAGTACCTTAAAAGACTATGGGGTTCTGAAAGGGATTATCAACAAGCAGACAGGTGGCAGTGGAGGTTCATGACCAACCCCCAAACAAGGTGAGCAGGGGCAGGCAGTAGGAAGTGGATGTGCTCTCCACCCCTCACCTGTTCTGGCTCCAGGGAAGCCCTAGGTTCCTCTGCATTTTGCAATGTTATGGTGAAGGACAGCTGAGTATCCTCAGGGGGTGGTGAAAGAGAAGGAATTCAATGTGCACCCTTAGATTTTCATAGCAACCCTCCATCTCCAGAGAGAAACGTGGCTTAATCTAATCAGTGGGAGTGGGGACAGTGGGACATGGGGTGTGAAAGAAGAGCCCAATACTTATTTTTAGATGCCTGATATTTTCCTGTAAATCCCTATTTTTATTTTAAATGGTCATAGCAAAGATTAGGATTGAACTAGCATGCTGCAACATAGACTGTTTTAAGGAAGTTATACGGAACCTTAGTTTAAAGATTAGCAGTAATTATGTTCACAATCTCTCTACTAGGTCAGAATTAACTGCAATTAGGTAAAAATTAATTGCTTTAAGATTCAGGTGTTAAGAATGCAGAATGGAAGAGATGTTCCTCTCTTCTTTATTTTTCACTTCCCTCTTAAAAATATCATGAGGATGGAGACAGCTTCTGCAACACATTCAAAAGCTCTTCTACTCTTCCCTCCATTGTAATTTCAGTTATTCTAATAGAAATACTTCAAGAGTTAGAAAAAAAGTAGATGTTAAATTAGTAACTAACGTAGATTCTCATGAAAATGAGAAATGGGAACACTCTCCTAAAACTATATATACCTCCTGGTTTTCTGTTAAATAAAGTCAGCAGTTCTTTTGTTCATGCCATCTCTCTTGCATCATGCCCATGATGCAAGAGAAGAAAATAGAATAGAAAATCTGAGTCTTCTGAAATTCATTAGAGAATGATCCCCTCCCCCGATAAATTCCTTTCCATCAAACCTTATGTCCAAATTGTCAACCAAAATATATTCACTGTTTGATAGGCTCACTGAGAATGAGACTCCACCCTACGGATTCCCATCACTTTTCTACTTCAACTTGCTATCCCCCGAAGACCCTGCACTCTGATTACTAATCTTCTTACAGAGGAAAAAGGAAATAAGATTTCCGTAGACACAGCCTTGACTTTTAGGGAGAATGGGTGAGGATTACTGATCAGAATGGCAGAAGATACAGAATTTTTAAAATTTAATTCAGTTATCTTCAAAATCCTTTATAAGTTGCTACAATAAGTAAAGAGAGACTAGGTCAACCTTTTGGACTAAGTACACTACTTACCCACTTAGGACTGTTAAACTGAGACAGGAGGAGGTAGTAAAAATGTATTTCAGACACTCTCAATAAAAATGCTTTTTTATGAGCTGACCCCTCAATAGGCCTTTCTTGGAGGCATTAATCTCAATCATTTTCACAAATTTTCTTCCTTTTACCAGGGAACTTAAATAGAGCGTGTAGGTTAGAAGTTTAATGTAAATGTACTTTTTAATTTTCTTCACCAGATTATCAGAGACTGAAATAGCAAAAAAAAAAAAAAAAAATTACCTTCAGAAATTATATTGTACTTCATCACTGGACCTAGACACAGACATAAAAATGACATATATTACGCAGAATCTGCTACTATTGGAAGTTCAGAGTAAAGATGTCTTTTTAACTATTAGTATTTGTAAAGCAGAAAGAATATTTGTGAAAAAATGTCGCTTTTTTAAAACTGTGGCTTTCGACAGAAGGTCTTGGAGACTTCTCCCATTCTAGGCTATTTTTCTCATTACCGTGCATTTGCTTCTCAATATAGAGGTACTTGGTGTACTCAATAGATGAAATTTTACCTGATAGCAGGATCTTAGCTTGTAGTGCAAGGGGAGCAAAATGGCCAAACAGCGTCTTCCCAAGAACAGAGACACTATTGCTGTCCTTATCGCCAGACTGCTTCTTGCATGAAATGGGTCATAGGAAACAATAGCTAAGTGACATTGGCTCTAGGGATTCTGACACAATTTTAAATAAGTCTTTTTGAAAAGTATTTATCAAATATAAATTTGGCATATGAATCTAACCCACAAAAATGATTTATTCTGTCAATCAACATATCTGTCAATCAACTAAGCAAATATAAGAAAAATTACCATTATATTACAGAGGTTATGTGAATGTGCAACAGATCTGGATTTAAGTCTTGCTTAGTCACTTCCTTGTTGTTTATCTCAGTCTGTTCTCAAGCGAGCTTAGGAAAAAAGGAGAAATTTATTGAAAAGTCCGCATGCTTCTAAACCCCTGTTTCTCTTGCCTTCTAGGTTTTATTTAATTAAACTGATTTGTGCTACATGGCTGAAAACATTTCTACTAGGGCTTACTTTGCTTCATCATTTCTGGCCCCAAATTTTAAATCCTAGGAGTTTATAATTGACTGATTTTAAGTAAAGCACTGATCGTGGAGACAACAGCCTTTGTCTAAGAGTGGATGGTCAGATGAGAGGGCCTGGTATTTATAAGAATATGGCATTTTCAATTTGCACCATGCAGTTGGAATGATTTCAGTGTTAGAGAACAGTCCTGGTGGATTCATGCCTAAATCCATTTCAGTTATCTCCTTTGCTACAAGTGAGAGAAATTCAAACCCAATTGGCTTAGATAAAAAGGTATTTATTGTCCAACGTTAAGGAGAAGTACAGTAATTGCCAGGCTTCAGGCTCAGCTATACAGAGTTGTTAACATGATATCATCAATTTTCAGTTTCTCTCTCTCTTGGCTTTACTTTGTTTTCAGCATTTTCTCTCTGAAATAAAAACTTCCATCCTGGTCCCAAAATGGCTACAGGAGCTCCATCTTTTTAGGCTTAAGTCCACTGGAAATGCAGAACCTCTTTTCTAGTAGCCTCCATGGAAATAAATATGTTCATTTTAATTAGATTGACTTGAGTCACATTTTAACATTTGAAACAAATAGTGTTGTGAGAATAATGTGTTGGTTTAGATCAGCTTAGGCTTGAGTCAGGTTCTCTACCGTGGGGCAGAGGCATGGAGCCGCACACAGAAAACACTGAAAGGGTTTTGAAGAACCCATCTAAAAACTGGGATTATTGTCAGAAAATGGTGGGGTGGAGGCTGTTTTAAAAGTCTATGAATTTCTCCAGTCGTTTCTTGTGAAAAGAAAGAAAAAAATAAAATAAAATAAAAGTCTATGAATAATAGCATATGGAGAAGAAGTAATAGGCAGAAGGCAAAAGGAGTAGTAATTGCTTCAGTAGGACATTTTCTCAGAAGTAAAAGCAGCACTACTTTGGTGTCAAAAGTGACAAGGCGGGTCATCATAGGTAGAGCATGTTCTCCATCCATCTTCTCAGAGTACCGTTTAGGTTCAGCATGTTGAGGTATCCCATAATGCAGCCTTGTATTGGCAAAACAAAGGTGTGTGGTTTGAGTAGAATCAGGAAATGAAGTGATCTGGAAGCATCAGTACAGGGAAGGTGCCCCCAAAAAACTTCACAGAGAATAGCAAAGAGGAACTATTCAAAAACTAAGTCACCTCTGGTACTCCCAGTAATGAGTGACTTCAATCAGATGGTGATAAGAGCCAGTGAAAAATGATTATTAACTTGTTTCTCAGCTTGCATCCTTGGACTGGTGAAACCCCAGAAAAGTTTGGTTAAAATTACGAAAAAAATACAAGCAGCGTAGGCATAGAGAAAAAGCTTACAGGGGAGAGAGAAAACATGAAAAGAAAATAAGGAAAAAGAGGGAGTCTAATGAAACTCAGTTCAGGGAGTTGTACATCATCAGGTTCAGTGATACTGAGGAAATAAAAACTGAAATTGACCTGAATTCTGTTCTTGTTGAATCTATAATATAGAAGTAAATATAGAACATTTACCTAAGTAACTAATATACGACGTAAAAAGCAATGAAAAATACCTTTTGAAAATGTAATGAACTAATACAAGTATGTGATGTATTTAGTGTATTACCTGGCACACAGATAAAGCTCAGTAAATGTGGTAATGATTTTTTTAGAAGAAAACAGTGAAAGCCCTAAATGAGTTACATTAAAAAATGCTATGAAGTTTTAAAATGGGGACTTTTTTAGATGGAGAACACACAGAAAGAAGACATTTCCAGTATAAGAAAACAGCAGAATTACAGTGGCAAAAATTTCGGAGTATTTATATCATCAAGTTGATCCACATAGCCATGGTTGAAGAATGGGTGAAAGTGACTGGTTAGTAGCTTATAACAAGATGAGAGGTGGCAAATTATTAATAATTCATTGATGTAAGCTCCTAGAATATAGAAAAGTATACTTTGGTGAGTAATACCTGCTCCAGGTAGTAAAAATTAGAGCTGATGACAGGCATGCCACAAACACGCCATCCCAGACAGAAAGGACAAGCGTACAGGATGGAAAATGAGCCTGAAAAAGAGGTATGAGTGAGATGATAAAAGATCTTAAATGCCATCTTCAGAAACTTGGTCTTTTTTCCATAGTGACAGAGAGCTAGCAAAGATTTTTATGTAAGAAGATGATATTATAAATCTACTTTAGAAACATAACTCTGGCAGCATGTGGAAGATGGAGGTACAAATTTATTCAGGAAATTATTGCTGTGATCCTGCTGGAAGTAGTGATAAGACCTCAAATAGGATTGTGTCAATAGGAATGGAAAGAGAATGGATAAAAAAATGTTTCCAAAATACAACGAATAAATCATGCTGCAAGTGAGGAGTAAGTGAGAAGATGGGAAAAAAATGTTTCTGTGATTTCTAATTTGGGTTTCCAGAGGGAGGTAATAGAAATCATAAGGGGAAAGGAAATTCTGGAGAGTAGAAAGAGGAAACTTTGGTTTTGGACTTTTGAGTTAGTGTCAGCATAATACCCACTTAAAGTTTTTCAGCAGATCTTTAGAAATCTGTCTTCAGCTCTATAGAAAGGTGAGATCTAGAGATTAAAACTTGTGAATTCTGCCATTGTCAGTGTTAGTTAAAAACAGAGAATTGGTTCTATTTGCCTCTAGTCAAATAAAGTATCCAAAATTACTGCATTGGTCATAGGCATGGAAGAAGAGTTAGAGCTACCCTTTTAATACATATCTTATACAGTGGCCCCTCTTGAATGAATAAGTGCAGGCTACAAAAAACTATAAACAAAATAAATTTATTTCATGGAAATTATAAATCAATGAAAAATGGGAATAACCTATAAACAAAACATAGAGATAAGAAAGCAACCCTTTTACTTACAAGGAAGGAAAACAATGAAATAGCACAACATAAGTGATTAGTATTGAGAAGCTTTATGGAAAAGATGAACTTTTAGCTTTAAGTCTTTAAGGTAAAAGTAAATTTTAATTATAAATTTAGTTTGTACGTGAATGAACAGTATTATCTGTCTTTTTTTTAAATTTTAAAGTATTATAGAGGTACACATGTTTTTGGCTACATGGATCGATTTTGCAATGCCTGAGTCAGGGTTAAAAGTGTGTCCACCACCCAGATGTTCATTGCACCTGTTAAGTAGGTTTTTGCCCATTCCCTCTGCTCCCTCCCCACAACTTGATTTCCTTTAAGATTTACTTTCCTTCGTGCACATATGTTCTCATTAGTTGGTTCCAATTTAATAATGAGTCCATGTGGTGCTTGTTTTTCCATTCTTTAGATACTTCACGTAGGGTAATGGTCTCCAGTTCCATCCAAATTGTTGCAAAAGGCATTAAGCCATCCTTCTTCATGACTGAGTAGTGGTCCATGGTATACATCTACCACATTTTGTTAATTCACTCATGAATTGATGGACACTTGGGTTGATTCCACATCTCTTCAATTATGAATTATACTGCAATAAACATTCGATTATAGGTGTCTTTTTTATAAAATGACTTTTTTTGGGTATTTTCAAAGAAATGGTAAATACAGTTTTAGAGTAATACAAGTCCAATGGACACTGAATTACTTTACAAGTGTGTTTATGATGGATGCCCATAGAAGGCTGGTTGTTTTCCTCTGGAGTCTACATTTGCAATTATAACACTCATTCAATTAAAATGTGTAAAATTTTTATTGACTTTTACTTCTTGCCAGGATGTAGTAACTGGTAAAGGACTTATTTTTTCACTGTTAAAATTATAAAGCTGAGGCCAGGCGCAGTGGCTCACGCCTGTAATCCTAGCACTCTGGGAGGCTGAGGCGGGAGGATTGCTCAAGGTCAGGAGTTCGAAACCAGCCTGAGCAAGAGCGAGACCCAGTCTCTACTTAAAATAGAAAGAAATTAATTGGCCAACTAAAAATATATAGAAAAAATTAGCCGGACATGGTGGCGCATGCTTGTAGTCCCAGCTACTCAGGAGGCTGAGGCAGGAGAATCGCTTGAGCCCAGGAGTTTGAGGTTGCTGTGAGCTAGCTGACGCCATGGCACTCACTCTAGCCCCGGCAGCAGAGTGAGACTCTGTCTCAAAAAAAAAAAATT